>KN497413.1:9733-20195 GCA_000787155.1 Scartelaos histophorus | reverse complement strand
CGTTGGTGTGGCGGGGCTCGGTCACGTTGCCGGAGCTGTTGGGCGGATGATCCCGAGGCCACAGCACATGGCCACATGTCACATGTGTTATTCAGCAGAGTCAAGTGAGGCCAGAGCTGCCCCTGTGTGGGCGGGGTCACTCCACACAGCACGACACATGCTCCATGTACAAATGTTCATTCAGACAATTTACTGAATGGAAAAACTGTTAACTTGATTTAGCCAATTAAATGGACAAAAAAGATAAATACAAACATAAGATTCAATATCGACACCTTCCTAAAATAATCGCATAAGTCATTTTTTCAGGTTTTCAGGAAACACAAAAAACTCCCCCCAAAATTGAAATTATGGCATTTTTTTGCCTAAGGAAAACTTAGGTGACTTAGGCGATTATTTTAGGAAGGTGACGATATATAGTGTTTAAATTGCAAAAATCATATTGAATAAAAAAAAAAAACAAACAGCAGTGTTTTACTTTTCTTCAGTGTGCGTAGTCCTGTCTGGATTGTGTGGTTCTACTGAGACTGGTTGTTTAATTGTGTCCCAAGAGGGTCAGAAAAACATTGGAAAATTATGGGGGGAAAAGTTGTCAGATTTTATGTCTTACTTGCGTAACATGTTGGTTAATTTGTCATTTTATTGAGCTGGTTTTGAGTTTTAACATTGTCCTACTGTCAGAATTTGGAGTTGATTGATTTATTATTGCTTATTTTGTCAGTAAATAAATCCTTGTTCCAAAGATGGAACTCTGTTTTGAATTTGTCCCTATAATTGCCAGCCCCAATTAGCTTCATTTGGCTGGAGCTGAGCGATATGGACGAGGTCGCAGTCACTTAGTCCTCTTCATTATCCAGTCCATGATCCATCCCTGTGACCTTGTAAGTTGGCCCGACTGTTCTGCTTCGGCGTTGTCCGGTTATTTATAAGAACTACAAGAGAGCTAAGTGGTCCAATTCCCCATAATCAACGTCTGAAATGTCTCTCTCGCTCTGTCAAGCTGGGAACAATTTCTCCCCCCTCTGCTTTACAGAAACTGCATTTTAACCAGATCTGCCTAAGACCTGCAAGCAATTTAGTCACTTTTCGATTACCTTATTTGCCTCCTTGTGTTCCAGTGTGTGTCTATGTGGAGCGAGCAGGCGGAGTAATAGGGCTGTTTGCTCAGTGGAAATCTCCATAAATTGCTATTTTCGTGTTGACAATTGAGCGGTCGGTCCCTGATGTAACCTGATATTAACTGAGGTACGCCGGCTTGGTGGAATATTGGCAAGTGAACGTTTAGTCGACGTATTAGAAGTCAGAAAGGATTCGAACTTTCGCTGTCGATGGCTTTGTTTTAGCAAGGCCTGTAGAGATGTAACAACAGAAATATCATCATGACCATCACAGTGCTTCAAAAATCAAGTCTCTTTGCTTAAATGTATTGTTATGGTGCAGCAACAGCTAAAAATAGAGAGAACTACAAAGACCATGATCGTCTACTTGATGAAATAACCTTTTAAACACTTAAAAAAGCAAAAAAGAATAGCAGCCTCTTCACAATTTTGTTAAACCCTTCAAAATATCATGTGTATCGAGAGATTTGGACAGTAACAACTTTCGAAACCTGATATATACTCCAATAAAGGTTCATACTGAAAATACTTTAAGGCACTGACACAATAAATAATGTAAGATAATCTCAGTAAACGGTTTTTAAATAGACAGTATCATTAAATGGCTTTCCAAATAATAACTACTAGAATAGACGAAGATTTAACCATAGAAATTAGTTATTCAACCCTCTACAGCTCAAATCTTAACATAAAAACACACAATCTCTAGACTTTTACAAAGAAACTTCCAAAATATAGTGTTTCAGCTTTCATATATTACAAAAACTATGCAAAACTTGGACTTGTATGGTGTATTTCCTACAGTGTGAGAGCCTTCCAGCACTGACATGTTTAGAATAACTGTGCACAACTTTCATTTAATTCACTCTATTCCCTCATTCGTCCAGGAAGACATAGATTCCGGTCTGAGGAGTTAGACTTTCCACTGTCCATCGGGAAGAGATTACCCCGAAACCTGCCCTCGACTTGTTTACTTGCAAAACTAAGTCGGCGCAGCGGCGCTTTATTGTTCTCCGCCAGTCGATCCCCCGTCTATCCCTCGACAAAGCGAAACTCGTCTGCCGGATGGTCCGTCCAATGCGTTTCTTCGTGGAGATGTTATTGCTTTGTCCGAATGTTTCACGGAATGGCATTAAACCTTTTTTATCTCCATGGAGACCAAACCGGGCCAAGTCACAGGTCGATCTGCAGAGAGAATGTCTGTTTTTCTAGGTATTTTTGAGCTGTAAACCGATTGTAAGTGAACAAATTTAACGTGGAGTTGTTTCATGTCCATCTTTAACCTTTCGCCATAGCTCAGTTATATTATTCTGTACTTTATTACTAAATTACCCTCATGAAAAAATGCTTAGATGATGGTTGGCTATGAATTCGGAATTAAAACTCAAATTTGAATGAGTCCAAAACAGAAATAGTTGTTTTTAAACCACCCCATGTCTTCTAATTTTCAGTCCAACGTGGGTTATTTTCAACAACACATCAAACCTTCGACCACCGTCTGACCTTGGGAACCTCATCGATGGAGATTTTAAGGTTGACAGCAGATAAACGCCACGGTTAGAGCTAATCTTCATCACCTTCAGCTTTTATCTAGACTCAAATTAGCTTCATCCATTACCTGAGCAGCCAGAACCACACACTGTGCAGCACTTTGAGATACTTTGTTGGTAAAATGCGCTATACAAATAAAGTTAGATCGGAAATTGTATAAGCAGATCGTGACGTCAAAATATGTCCACTCTGTCCACATTTTATTGCTCGATAATCAGGACGTGGAGTTGCTCATTAGCATGCCAGTCGTTAGCTACATCGTAACACCAAAACGCCGCTCTGGTGTCTGAAAGTTGCGAAAAGCACTCGTAAACTCATCAAGGTGACTCATTAGGACGCCCAGAATGAATTTTAAGCGAAGCGAAAAGTGACTTTGCACCGCTGCGAACCGTTTAAAATGAGCTAGTTTTATTTTTCACGTTTTTCAGAAAGAAAATCTACCAAACACAAAAGACGACGCGTTTCTGAAAGTCCCCAAATCTCAACGCAAACCGTCTAAAAATAACTACTTCTGTTTCCTTAAAAGATAAAGGTCGAAATCAGGTACAGCGCCTTGAACAGATCACGCTAGCTCTTAGTTTGAAGATGAAGCTAAAAGTTCGGCGACTAACGCAAACTCCCTTCTGATCTTAATCTTCTATTTGATCCGTGCGTGTTTCTTTTTCTACTATTGTTATTTAGGTATGCGCAGAGCTGTTGCCAAGCACCACCAGGCAACAATGAATCAATAGATTTTCTGGCTTTATCAAACCAGAGATATTCCAATTGCTTTCGCTGCCAAGAATGAAAAGACAATATGGTCCCCGGCTTATTCAGCACTCGCAACTATTGTTTCTTTCACCGACGCCGAGGTAACAACAGAGTCAGATGCCCGGGTTTAATTAATCGACTGTTTGTTTTGAATAGTCCCGCATATATTTGCATACAAACAAGGCTGCTTAACCTGCAACCGCCGCATACCGTCGCACTGAGTCACCTGCGCTTTCTATAAGGCCAAATCAAAGCTTAGAGTTCAGATAAAGCAGCGAGGAACTTTTCTGGGTCTGCCGCCTGCTCGTTTCCATGGAGACGTTATTAGTTTTGCCTGGGATGTTCCATGGTGTGGCATTAAACGCATCCCTCTTGCATTTATTCACTGAAATACAACAATTCTTCATGACTTCTGTGAGTAGGGTCGACTCTCCACGGATCTGAACTGTAAGGTGGCGCGGTGACGTAACCTGTTTTTCTCGCTATACTGCGGAACATTCTAGACAAAGCGATAACGTTTCTATGGTAACAGAAAATTTGCGCTCTTATAATCTTTTAAGCACACTTCTAATTTCATACTGGTGTTCAAAACGCTAAAAGTGCACTATGTAATTTTTCTTCAGACAGTTTTGTCTCCATGGCAATATCTCAGTATGAGATTAAACTTAAGTATCTCCATGGAAACCGGCTGGAGATGCCACCGGTCAGATCCGCGCAGATGATGCCCCGTCGACTGTTCTTTGAGTTATTAAAACACAGATCTCTGAATAAATGGAAGATGGATACGTTTAATGCCACACTGTGAAAAATTTCAGACAAAGCAATACCATCGCCACGGAGACGAGCAGGTGGCGGACCCTCGACCCGAAAAGCGATGCAACGCACCTCTTCATTTCAAAAAGTTTCGCTCGTCTGATGAGTTTCAAAGAATCTCCGTTTAATTCGAAGGACACCGCAGACGTCATTGTTACACCGCGGTTACAAAAGCTAATGTAGCTTCAAATTGCGACCAGACAAAATATTATTGATCGACCTTTATGAGCGGGCCGAATGCCAAGTTCTCAGTTCGAGAGCCAAGTACACAATTTCATCATGAATCATCTTTACGCTGTCCTTAAGAAGTAACGGGGTGAAAACATCTGTCACTCACCCAGAACATGACGGAAATCAACCAAATGGAGAAAAATTAATCCCATTTTTATTGTTACTATTGTTTTACGAGGCTTCCCATTGGCTTAATACCGTCTAGCCTTGGGGTCCTCTTATAGACTGCAAATAGAAGTGGGCATACGTTGCGACCAAACGAAGCTCACTGAGGCTAGCAGGTATATCGGCGAATCTGCAACCAGGGAATCGCTTTGGAAATTTGAGCGTGAAACCAAAGAACCAATCGGGACTGAGGCTTTCCCTGCATTGCTAGTTTGGCAGGTTAACCAACTCGTCGCTAATCACTTCGGTGACAATACGCAGCAGATTAGTTGGTTATTTACACCCGTATTTTAACGTAAAGACAAAACGGCAGCGTAAAAACCCCAGAGTGGGTTAAAACTGCATTGAACCGCCAAAACGACACCGCAGTTACAGAGAGAGCGGCGAATATTTTTCAATAGAAGTCAATTACAGCCAGAGCTCGAAGGAACCACTTTCTGTTAACACGACTAGCGCATTAGCTACGTCCATTTATATAGTCTGTAGATCTATAGGTTCATATAGGCGCATATTAGGGGCTTGAAATACTGTTGATTAAGGAGTAATTCGATGGATATATGAATTAGAGGTAGTTTTAGTATAGTAATCGTGCAAAAAAGAGACTGCTAATGGACCAACTTGCATCCATGATCTTTTAGTGTTTGAATCTACATCGTGGAGCTCCTTTTTATTTGAACCTTTGCTGTTTATTTGTTTCCTCTGGAGTGTAAAGCGCTCGTGCATCACAGCTCCACATTAAAGGCCACGCTTGTTGCTTATAGAAACAGCCAGAGTTGCTCTTCGGCTCGGATCCGTTTCATGGTTTCGTGTTTTTTCCCGGTGAAGTCGCCCACTTGTGTTTGTGCGTGCGCCAATTTAACCGAATCAATATTTGGAGTGTGTTTTTGAAGTTTGGATTTACAAAACACCAACCCCGCCGTTCAAGCTATTTACATATTCTCATTGAGTCGTGCATTAATCTTGAGCGAGATGGATTTTGTGTATATCTACTAGAAAAATCGTAATACATAATAAAATGAAGTAAGAAAAAAGCCTCTGATTCCAAAAAATGTAAATGTAATAGCGTTCAAAGCATTTACTTTTATTGTTCTTTCTTTCATGTATTTATTTTAAGGGAATTTTTTTGCCCTATGTCCAGTTCCAGTATAAATCTCAGTATAAATAATGGAAATAAATGGGGAAATTCAGATTACGCTACATAAGATACAAATTCCAATAATGCAAACACGACACTACAGTCAAATTTCTCTCCAAGCTTTTACGTTTTAAACATAAAATCTATTATGTCCACTATAAACAAAAGAACTGCATAGGAAATAAAAACAAAATGACCAATAACCTCCAAAACAAATGTCTGTACGTATAAACCTCACAGTACAGTTGATGGTTCTATCCTAACTTATCATTAAAGATCCTATAGTCTGTAAAATTGATGTTATAATGTTCCCTCCTCAAAAACTTACCTGGAGTTGTTTTGTTTCATTCACACATGTTTGTTTAATCCTTTTATTATTAGTTTTTGTACATTTCTAAAGCTCAAAATGCTCTGTTCCACCTTGTGATGTCATGTAGTGCTAACTTTTACCCTGTGTTCAGTGTAGATTGGCAATTCTAAGGCTGAAATCATCCATATGACTCTAATGAACTAGTATGGAGTTTAAAAGCATAGTGGAGCACTTCCTGTATAAGGATTTTCAACAGACAAATTTTTAAATTGAATTTCTAATGAACCTTTTCAAATATTTACAATGTCAGGTCTGCATAAATCTTAGTTTAACATTTATGTGAAGCATTTTTAGTGTTTTTATGTACATGAATTGGCTACGACCTTAAAAAATATCATGTGTTGTGTCCGAGAATATAATAAATTGCTTTATTTTTCTAAAACACGGTTGGGATGTTAATCTAAGTTCTGAGTAATTACATTAATATTTGAAAAAATATTTGAAAAAATGGACACGCTCGGACAATATTTGTTTGAATATTATGGGGGAAATATTTATTAAAGAAAGTAGAAATTTCATGAGGGACTAAAAACACTTCAGAAAATATGCCAAAAAAGAACAAGAATACATTTGATTAGATTTAGTCATTTTAAAGAAGTTTACAAAGGATGGACGGTCGCACCACATGAACATTTTAACAGTTTAAGCACAAAAAAACATGCAGAATAACTCATGATTTCTGAAAAAAAATGATTTGGTTCCATGGAGGTCAGAGGTTCTACAGATATGTGGGGAATTATTATGAAATTTGAACCTTTTTACCTGAAGAAATCACAATTGGACACACGTCACGTCATTGACCCATAAACACGTGACAGAAGTTGTGTTTTCGGTTTGAGAGAACTTAACTAAATATGCAGGGTTTGTGTAATAATGGCACTTTAATCGTTTATTCATTGATCTTGAGGAAAATAAAAAGTCTGCTATTCATCCCGTGGAAATGCATAACAGCTAAATAAAACCGCCTTATATTCCAGTAACAATACAAGAATAACTCCCCATATTTCCCCCTAATAGCGCGGGCTTGTGTTTGTGTGAAGGATGGCGGGGGATTGACAGCTGCTGCGTGGTCTAAATATTTAAACTGTTTTTGCCTGTGTCTCGTCTGTGTTACATCAGAACCAGGCCTGACATTTGCAGTGTCCTGTTGCAGCACGAGGGCCCGGCGTTACATCAGTGAGAGGACATGTGGCTAAAGCCGCCCCGGGGTGGACCGCCCCTATACAAAACCGCCGAAAAAGCGGGACTCTATAGCACAGATATGAAAGTTACGGCGCTACGTCTTTGTGTATCGAGTCTGTTTAAAAGTGCACTGCAACTTTTCTGGTGGAGAGTTTGCCACCACTTCCCACTTACGGAGAAGCTTATAACACGACTTAACACTTGCTATATTGCGCAAAATTGACTCTTGTGAGCTTTAAGTGGTCAATTTTTCGCTTTTGCATGTGTCTGTTTCCTATTTCTATATCAAAGTATGCGTTTCCATTTAAATTGTCGTTTTACTTTGCGCTTTTATCTATAGCGAATCAAGGGTGTTGTTTTTCCTCTTTCCTTCACTTCAGCATATTGACTGTTAAGAAGTGTAAACTCGTGTTTTACTGTTGATACATCTTTGCATATACGCATATTGTACAAATAAGCTTTTGTCTGGATAGTGCCACAGAGCGGTGTTTACTCCCAGAGCCAGAATAATACTTGTCACAGCTTGTCTGCGCATTCGACAGCTTCCACTGGGGATAGAAACAGATATATTTTAAACTGCAGTTCTCAATAGCAAACCTCAAAATACACATTACAATAAGTTGTTTTCATCTGTTATAATGCTTCCTTATCGCAAACATACCTTTTAGTTGGTTTGTGTTGCAGTCACACATGTTTTACGAATGTGAACCGTGATGCTGGAATTGCCAATCTCTAATAAAATAAAGCTAAAAGAAGCTGTTCACTTGAAAACTACAAGTTCATGACATCACAAGGTTGCACAGAGCATTTTGAGCTTTGGAAATGATGATAATAATTAGTGTTGGGCTGTTATCGGCGTTAACGTGCTGTGATAATGTGGGACTCTTATCGGGCGACATAAAAAATCTCGCCGTTAATCTATTCTCAAAGTTGGGCAGGAGCTGGGTCTATATTAAGCGAACTATGACGACTTTCACCTTTAGCGCGGATGTACCTCGCCCAATTGCACTTATGCAATGTGGAATTAGTTTGAGATCTACCAGTCTCAAGTAGCACCTAAACACAAAGCATCAATGGACACTGATGCACTGAAACGCCGGAAGAGTCGCCTCAAACTACTTTGTTTGAGTGGAACCGAGGAGCAGCTCTATCAGACAAGCTAACTAACCTTCTGCTCAGTGGAGCCACTAGCACCGACCATAGACCGTATATATGAATGGACATAGCTAACGCGCTAGCCGCAAAACGAGCAAACTGTTTTTTTTTTCCCCAGCGCTATAATTTATGCAAATTATCCATGCGGTTTTAGATGTTGTTTCTGTAAAAAGTGAACAAATGTGCAAAGCTGCATTAAACACATTATAATATAAAACATTAAACACATTATAATATAAAACGGGCTGATGTGGCTCTATAGTGGTTATGGGTTATATGTTCTAAAACTGAGTTTATGCAAAATATTTTTATTAATAATCTGATGCAAACAAGAATTGTGTTTTTTATAATATTTCATCCATTTGTTACTTGTTTGAGAACATTTTATTTGATTTTTAATTATTTTAATCTGAAGTTAAAGCACATGTTTTCTACATATCCCATGTTATTTTTTTCACTGGATTATCAGAACTCTCCATCTGCTCCCGGTTCATCCATTAAATGTTAGAACTGGTCGCCCCTGACATAGAGCCTGGCTCCAGATTCACTCCTGTAACCGTTAGCATAGCGAGCCTCATTTGAGCGGCGCTGAACACTGTGGGTGACGTCATTTTGTTAATTAGATTAATCTAGATTAATTTACAAAGGCAACAAGATTAATCTAGATTAAAAAAACGATCTATTCTCACCATTAATAATAATAAAGGTCTACTCAAACGTGTGTGCATGAAACAAATCACAGCTCCGGGTTTGTTTTTGAGGACGTCACAACATTCTAACGTGACAAAAACCTCACAAGGGTCAGTTTTGCGTAACATAAGACCTTTAAACGGCTATAAATAGAAAACGTTTGCGATTGTCCAACGTCGTTCTAGCAATTAACGTGTGGTCATGTGTCAACAGTTGAAATACCATCGACTAATATTGTCTAAGCAGTTAATTTCCTGTCTCTCTGGGAGCTGATAAAGCCTGAATTCAATGATTAAATTCGCGGTAATAAAAGCTGGTCTCACAGACAATGAGCGGCGCAGTGCTGCTAAATGAAATGCACTGGACATCGATCGGCTCTTTGATTCATTTGGCCTGACCTGGACAATCTATAATTACACACATGCAGCACAGAGTCAAGGAGCATAGGGCCAACAGGCTACTACTACTACTACTACTACTACTACTACTACTACTACTACTACAAATGCTACTACAGAGGACCAAAAGGCGACTGCACAAGAGGAAGAGGGAGTTCAACTTTCTTAAATCTTAACTCATCGATCAGAGTGTCTAATGGAACTGTCACACACTTAAAAGTACAATTACTACTACTGCTTTTGTGCTTAACTTACTGCTACTACTATTACTTTTACTGCTGCTGTTATTATACGAATATATTTCTCGGGACTGGGCAGTTAATGAAATGATTAATTCTGTTTTTCTTGTTTTTTGAGGTTTTGAAAAAGGGCTAAATGAAATGAAATCGAAAAATTATTATGAAAAAAAGTTTATTACAGGGTTATTGTGCAGTTAGAGTTAAATATCTATACAAATATAACTTAATTTCTGAAATAATAGCGTATGATAAGAGTAAAAACTGAAGATTCCACTGTTTGAAAGATGAGCAGCCCCTGATCTGACTTTGACTGAAATCTATTAAAATAATAAGACTATAATTTTATTTTTTGTCATATCGCCCTGACCCTGCTCTAATGTGACTTATGCAGAATTAATCATACTGCTTTTGATTCTGATATAAGGGGTTTTTTTTTCCCTTTACTTTATCCATTACTACTCATTGTTCGTCAAAATTAGTGCTACAACTGCTAGACCTGATATGATGATGTAGCAGTGGAAGAAGTATTTCGTAGTTATTTAAAAAAAAAAGAAAAAAAAAAAAGTCACCCTAAAAACTCTGCAATAACTTATAGGAGTGTAAGAAAAAATATTTGTGATACTTCATTGCAATATTCTCAAATTTATTCAAAATGCGTCCAAAAC
>JACN01052589.1:0-10479 GCA_000787155.1 Scartelaos histophorus | reverse complement strand
GGAATGTTTCAGTTTGGTATTAAACCTGTCAATCTTCATGGAAAACAAACCAAACAGCCTCTTCACAGCTCAGATCTGCGGAGAGGCGACCCCGCTCACACAATATATGTTTACCTCAGTGTTTTTGAGCGATAAAACCACCTGTAATTTAATAAAGTAAAGTAAACCTGTTTAATGTCATACTCTGGAAATTACTTTTACTTTTACTTAATTAGGGATATTAAGATTAATTACTCCAGTCTTAATCTTAATATCCCTAATTAAAACCACATTGTTTGAGAATGATCTATTTGTGATGCCATAGTCCATAGTTTAGATTTAGCCATAACAACTTAATTAGAGGTAAAGGTTAGAAATGAATATCAAGGTTTATAATGAATCATTCTTAATTACTAATTGCAGATGCACCATGTAATTTTTTGGTTGGGGATCTGTCACATGCTTGTTTCAATGGAGATGTCATTGCCCTGCCTGGAATGTTCCACAGTATGACATTAAACAGCTAAAAAAAAAGAGAAGTCTCCAACTGGATTTAACTAAGTGCTATGATTTGGGATTTTTTCTTCCCTGATGGCACGGGCGTATTCCAAGACGATAATGCCAGGATTCATCGGGCTCAGATTGTGAAGGAGCGGTTTAAGGAGCAGGAAACATCATTTTCACACAGAATCCAGACCTTAGTCCCAATGAGAATCTTCGGGATGCGCCGGAGAAGCTTTGCACAGGGCTCAGACTCGACTCATCAATGCAAGATCTTGAAAAACGAATGCAACACTGGATGGAAATAAATCTTGTGTGAGTGTGTGACCTTTTTTGTGGTTTTATAGCTCAAAAATACACAGAACAACAAGCATTCTGGCTATGAGCGGGGTCGCCTCTCTGCAGATCTGAGCTGTAACTTGGCCTGGTTTGATTGATGATACATAGAAAGCTTTAATACCGTGAATACTGTGATACATTCCAGACAAAGCATCAACATCTCCGTGGAGAAAAGCATTTGCCGGAGCCTCACGACGTTAAGCTACACGATGCACCTTCAAATCGTGGTTCAAAAGTGTTTCGTGAAACGCTCGGGTTAAATTTTCAAGGAGACCGTCTGCCATTTTCACACCTTTTGAAGTCGTCTGTTGATTTACACAGAGAAGATGGCCGGCCTGGCGCGGGGGTCCCCTATATGCACTCCCAGCTGTCTGCGCTTAAGTCCTGCAGATATAGTGGACCTTAAGGCTCATTTGACGTCTCTGTTTGAAGTGCGCTCGGACCGTGTTATCAGTGTAAATCAGCTGTGCCCGGGCTAATATACTTCAGCTGTCAAACACAAGCGCTTTCTGCTCGGGGGCCTCGTGTTTGCGGAGGATCACGTGACTAATCTGAGCGCAAACAACTACGATTATGACGGGTCGGTACGGCCCTGCAACAATCACACGCAAACACACACTTACACCTGTGCGGCCACGCCCCGGCAGAGTGGTTAGCTTTACTACGAGGTCAAATATGTCTAAGGATTCATAGGAAGCTGCTTATGAGCTGCAAAAAAGTCTTCACTCAACACAAAATTTTGCCTAGCTGACAGAATTTACAGTCAAATAACAAATGATGGAAGAAATACTCAATTTTGTTACTTCAGTAAAGTACAAATACCAGAGCAAAACAATATTCAAGTAAAAGTATCACATGAAAAAACGACTTAAAGCTGCGTTTTGTGGCTTTGGAGATGTTATTGCTTTGTCTGAAATGTTTCACAGTATGGCATTAAAACTTTCTATCTTCATGGAGACCAAACCAGACCAAGGTACAGGTCAGATCTATGGAGAGGCGACCCCACTCACAGCCAGAATGCCTGTTTTTCTAAGTATTTCTGAGCTATAAACCCACTTGTAACTGAATAAATTCAAGCATAGCAATATCCATAGAAGCAGGTGACAAAAAAATATTAAAGTATCTGTTTAAAAATGTGCATAAAGAATTAAAGTATTTCGTACAGATCTAATAAAGCTTCAAATGTAGTGATTTTAATACAGATTTGTCCTAAATTTTGATCAACAGAAACAACTGAAATGATTTTTCCCATGTGTTTTATTTGTTTATTTGTTTCCTCAAAGTATGTACGTGTTAAAAATAAACCCAAGGAAAATTAAATTCCTTTGGTAAATCCAAATGACAAAAGCAATAGATCTTCTTTTTGAAGCTTTTTGGAACAATAAAACTGAAATAATGAAACTGTCTTTGTTTTGTTTTGTGCAGTTGTCCTTGTAACAACAGCCCCTGTTTTCAATACTTCACATGTGTTTGGAAATGTGCAAGTGCAAGTGCGTGCCACTGTTGTGACTTTTTTATTCAGCTAATGAAAAACTGCTGTTAAAGAAGACATATGCAAGACTTCTGCTATTTTCTAGTGTTAAACTATAACATATGTGGGCCATTATTTTACATTTTGTTAATTAAAAATGGCAATATTGACTTCCTATGTTATGTATTACACGAAAATGGATTCTTGTGAACTTTAAATCATGTTACAGTGTTGTTATCTGATCAAAAACATCCCTGGGGTTATGTTTTGTTTCATTCACACATGAGTAATTCTTTATCAGTCTATATCTCTAAAGCTCAAAATGCTCTGTTGCACTTTGTGACATCATGCATAGTTTTCAAGCTGCATCTTTTACCTTTAGTTCAGTAGAAACTGGCAATTTCAGCCTAACTGTGCAGGATTTGCGTGTAAAACATGTGTGAATGACTCAAAACAAAACTCCAGATATGTTTTTGATGAGGAAACAGAATTACAACATAAATCAGTAGAGCACCGCGCTAAACTCTAAACCTTTGCAGTATTTGTCACTCTTACCACAAGCTGCACATTTCTGTTCGAAAGGCTACGTGACGCACGTGGTTTAACTTCCTACGGACCATGCAGTAAGCTCTGTTTACTAGAGTCGCTGCCCCGTACCCTGTGAGCAGACATCATGTGACTTTTACTGTTAGGCTATTTTGCTGATGCGTGACCAATCAGCATGCAGTATTCGCTTCCCCAGAAAAGCTGCAATTGTAGTGTTATGACTCATGCCTTAAACGCTACGATAAGCTGGTTGTGTAGTGGCTAAAGATATCTCATTTGAGGACACAGATAGCTGATAATATTTCACATTTTTGATTGTGTAGTTATTGTTTCCATATGTAGTCAGCTATGGTGTAATGCAAAGCTCGTGTGTGAGGGGAGGACACGTGATGGGCCTGTTTTGAACTCTTATTTCTTTCCATGACTGGGGATTAGCCCGACACAGTGAGTCTGGAAGTGCAGGGTTCACGACAAGCCCCGGCAAGTCAACCATAGTTAACTTAATGAGGGTAGAAGCAACTTTTGACACACACAAAGGGACACAGACACACACATGCACGCAGACACACACTCGGATACAGATATACACACACACACAAGCACGTGCTGTGTGGATGTAAGCTATCAAACGTGATTATCAGGCTGAGTCAAACAAGCAAAAACATCATCATCTTTGCCTTCTAAGGATCATAACAGAGCCAGACACATGCACAAAACTTTAATTTAACTTTACAACAACAAAAATCTACTGTTAAACCTCCTACATTACGCAAAATTGACGCTTGCAAGCTGTAAGAATAATGTTACATCATCAAAAACATTCCTGGAGTTGTGTTTGTTTCATTCACACGTGTTTCAATTGCAGTTGTTTTTCAGTCTCCCAAGCTCATGCTCTGTTCCACCTTTTACCTTTTGTTCAGCAGAGAATGGGGGCTGAAAATATCCAAATGATGTTAGGGAGTTCAAAAACACTTCTTCTATTGCCACATAACATCACAAGGTGGAGCAAGGAGAAGAACTAAAGCCTAAATATGCACGATTAATGCGTTAAACATGTGTGAATAATACAGAACACAACTCCTGGGATGTGTTTGATGAGGAAACAACATTATAACATAGATCAGAAAGTAGTTTAGGCCTTTTAAGAGCTGTTTTAGTTTCAGGTCCATGTCCAGACCAAACCAACCCTTATTTCACATACGTGTGGGTGCAAAGTATTTAAAATGATTTTGCAACGTATCGTTTTTTTTTTTTTGCACCTTTTTGGACCTGGGTCTGCTCGGTTTTCAAAATGAAACTTGATGACTAATTACTTGACACTTTGTATGCGGGTTTAGAATGAAAAACAACCACAGATACAGAGCAAAAATAATAATATTTGCACAATCTGGGGCAAGAAGAGGGGCTGTCTTTTTGTATTTTATCAGCAGCTCTTGTATAAGTACTTGAAAACTGGAATGTAACAAAGTATAGGTATAGGTATGTTTTAAAGTGGATACCTTTAACTTTTACTTGAGTAAGTTTGGGAAAAGGTAGCTGTACTTTCTACTTCACATTATTTTTGAACAGGACTGAAAAGTAAAAGTATTTTTTTTTATTATAGCTTTAGACCTGCTGAAAAGGCTGAAGGTTTATTAATAAATTTGCACTTTAAGCAAACAAAAATACAAATCTTTATTAAAAATCACCACATTTGAAGCCTTACAATGCTAATGCTTTTACTTAGTAGATCTTTTCATGCAATACTTTTACTTCTTTTACATAAGTTTTTTTTTTTTTTGCTCCGTTATTTGTACTTTTTTTTAAGCCATTTTAGGATCTTATTAGCTCATCAGAAACATACCAGTGTTTGAGTAGATCTTTTCATGCAATACTTTTACTACTTTTATATAAATCTTTTTTTTTTTGCTCTGTTATCTGTACTTTTTAAGCCATCATCTCTCATCAGCTCATCAGAAACCTGTGTTTGAACCTAAATATGCAGGGTTAAACATGCGTGAATGAAACAAAATGCAACTCCACGTATGTTTTTGGTGAGAAAACGACATTATAGCCTCAAAAATAAAGTAACATGGGCACTTTAAATCTAGCCTGAAGTTATTGAAGTGACAAAGACAAGAACCGAGTTACATCACGCTCCAGCTCCACAATACGCTACTGTAGCTTTGACTGACAGGACATGTTGCAGTTTATACAGATACAAATCAGTCTGGTTTTTACAGCTCTGCACAAGATACACGTCTGACTCTATAGGTGGATCTTGTCTGCGAATACCACTGTAGTAGCAGACCAAAAACTAGCACCAAACATAGCATTTTTTTGAAGTTTTGATGCTTCGTGGCTTTTGAAACTTACTTTATTGATCCACAAAGTAAATAACTTCGACACAGTAGCTCACACATCACAATATATTATAATGACAAGTAGAAAAAATACTAAAAATAATAATAAATTCTAAATAATTAGCAAAATAGCAAGACACTGGGGTCAAATAAGGCATAATTATATAAATGCATGTCCACCAGAATAAAATAAATATAGAAATTAAGTATATAAAAGGTTATAAGAAAAAAAATGATATAATTATTGACAAGATGTGGTGTTATCTGCTACATAAGGGTGAGTGTTTGTATGTTTTTGTATTTTTCTGTGGTATAAATGTTGTTTTATATCACGCACAGTTGCTTCTGTAATGGTTAATATAGGGAAAAACAAAAGCCAAGCATCAATTCAGCTCTGATTTAGATAAAACAGTTAATTATGTGGTTCAATAATTGTCTAAAAAGACGTGAGGATGACGTTATATTGCACAAAATTGATTCTTGCAAACTTCAAGCCGTGCTCGAATGTTGTAACCTCTTCAAAAACATACCAGGAGTTGTATTTCATTCACACATGCTTGAGTCATCCTCTCTGTCTGCATCTCCAAAGCTCAGAATGTTCTGTTCCACCTCGCGATATCATGGCGGGATAGTTTTCAAGTGAGCAATTGCTTTTTACCTTTTGTCGGGTAGAAATCGGAAATTCCAGGGCCAAAGTTATGCGACTTCCTGTATTACCGCGTGACGTCACAAGGTGGAACAGAGTGCGGAGCTCGGCCTTAATATGCAGGGTTTGTCCGTTAAACATGTGTGAATGCAAAAAACGCAACTACACGCAACTCCAGGTATGTTTTGATGAGAAAATAATATAAAAATGATCAGAAAATAGCGTAATGTGGGTTTTTTAAGGATTATACAGACAATGAATGAAGCAAAATGCAACTAAAGGCAAGTTTCTGATTAGCAAAACCCTAAAGTATGACATAGCTAGTTCAGTACTGACAAATGATGCTCTAAAATGTAACTCAATGCTTTGTGGTTCGGCCTTTTCTTTGAGTTGAGCTTTTTAGTGTTGCAAAAGTGGGGGATGGGACTTTGTGAATAGCTCCCTCTTATTGATAGTCGAGTTCACTTGTTAACTCCTTGTTTTAAGAGCCAAGCCCCTTCTCGCGTACGCACTATTTCCCCCGGCCCCTGCGCTTTTTTGGCCCCGCACCGGCCGCGCACTGTCTCCTCTTTCGTCAGTTACGCCTTATGTGAGCCAAAGCATGCCTGCCCGTAGAGACTTTCCACTGCTCCAGACTGCAGCTGTGCACACCTACTCCAAAAGCCATAAAACTCACTCTGACCGACGCTTTCTCTTTCTCTCTTCGCTCAAAGGTTGATGAATTCCTCGGAACGGCCTTAAAGATGAAAATTTGGATTCTCGCATCTGCAAATGGCGTAACCTGCAATTATATTCGTCATTTGCAAACAAAATATCCTCTTTAAACCTCCACATATTCTTAAATACATGGGATTCTTGTATTAGTTCAGCACCTGACTTCGTATTTTAGTTTTTTCTTATGTTAAAGGTCCTATATTACACTTAATAGATTCTTGTGAGCCTTAAGCAGTGTTAGAATGTTGGGTTAGGGTTATTAGTCTGTCTGTAGATCATTATATATAATAATCTGTAAAGCATCTTTGTGACATTTGTCTGTGAAAAGCGCTATATAAATAAAATACTTACGTCTCGAAAGCTCATAATGTTCTGTTCCACCTTGTGATGTCATCTGGTGGTCAATTAACGGCTACTTTTTACTTGTATTCAATGGAAACTGGCTGTTGCATGGTGGAAATTATCCAACTGATTGTAGCAAAGGTGAATAGAGTTTAATAAAAAGTGGAACTGTCCTTTTTTTACAGTATGACATCACAAAGTAGAACAGAGTGTGTTCAGTTTGAGAGAAGAAGTCAGTCTAAATATGCAGGATTTGTGGGTTAAACATGTGTAAATGAAACAAGCAACTCTGAATATTTTTTGATGAGGAAACAGCGTTATAACGTAGATGGGGAAAATAGTGTAATATTTGCTCTTTAAAATACCGCAGTGTTCTGTTCCACCTTGTGATGTCATGTGGCGGTCAAGTTAACAGCTACTTTTTACTTTTATTCAATGGAAACTGGATGTTGCATGGTGGAAATTATGCGACTGATTGTAGCCAAGGTGAATAGAGTTTAATAACAAAGTGGAACTCTTCCTTTTTTACCGTATGACATCACAAAGTGTATTCAGTTTGAGAGAAGAAGTCAGTCTAAATATGCAGGATTTGTGTGTTAAACGTGTGAATGAAACAAACAACTCTGCATATTTTTGATGAGGAAACAGCGTTATAACATATGGGGAAAATAGCGTAATATTTGCTTTTTAAAATACCGCAATGTTCTGTTCCACCTTGTGATGTCATGTGGCGGTCAAGTAGTTAACAGCTACTTTTAACTTTTATTCAATGATACTTAAGGAAGAGAACTTCGCACATCAATTCCTCAAAACGGGTGCGTTGGAGAAGAGAGAGCAACTCAAGAACAAAAAGAGAAATCCCGCACCGTCTTACTAATAATAATAATAAGAAGAAGAACAATAATACAGTTGAAACTGAGCACTTTTTACACCCCCACACTGGAAAGAAATATAAAATCAAAAGTGTCATCACATGTGCATCTACACATGTTGTTTACATGCTGAGGTGTCCATGTGGCCTGGCTTATATAGGCAAGACCACAAGGAAACTGAGACAGAGGATCACTGAGCACAAAAGCTCCATCAGGAGGAATGACAGAGACTATTGTGGTGCACTTTAATGACCACAGACATGACATTTGTTCACTTCGTTTCTGTGGCATTGAGCATGTCCCTCCTCCACCCAGAGGAGGAGACCACGACCGTCTTCTCAAACAAAGGGAGGCGTTCTGGATCCATACTCTCCAAACTTTAGCTCCCAAAGGTCTTAATGATGATTTCAATTTGGGTATTTTCTTGTAAATAACAGATGTATAGTCTGTCACGTTGTCTCTGTGGGGTTGTACATAGGCTGAGTTATATGATCTTTGTGTATATATAGTTATGTATAATCACACCAGTCTTACTCCATAGTTGGGTGTTTATATAATATCTATATGTATTCTTTTTGTTCTTGAACTTGTATTCAATGGAAACTGGCTGTTGCATGGTGGAAATTATCCGATATCTGAATAGAGTTTAATAACAAGTGGAACTCTTCCTTTTTTACCGTATGACATCACAAAGTGTATTCAGTTTGAGAAAAGAAGTCAGTCTAAATATGTAGGATTTGTGCGTTAAACATGTGTGAATGAAACAACTCTGCATATTTTTGAAACAACGTTATAACATATAGGGAAAATAGCGTAATATTTGCTCTTTAAAATACCGCAAGTCGTATCCTATTTACAATGTTTGCGAGAAAAACACACATATACGTTTTGCCAAAATAGTTCAGTCTGTGTGAGATGACGTGCTCCCTTTCAAATTAGCTGGAGTGCAACTAACATTCCTTGCATGCAGAGGAGGGGTACACACAGCCCATTGCCAGGGGGTCCCCCAAGGCTGGTAATGACTCATGGCAAAGATCCCACGTCCACTCCCACTCCACAACAAGCCACGTCTCTGGGTCACGGGTGGCAATGAAGAGGAGCATTCGGGTGCTCCCTGTGTGAAAAAGACCAGAAATCGAAAAGCGGGGACGGGGTACTATAGGGGGAGAAAGCTTGTGCAAAACAACGGTTAGCTTTTTACATGCCATTTGGTGCGGAGAGAGGAAGGAACTGGAAGTGGGTCACTGTGTCTCGGAAAAAAAAGAAAGAAAATATAGCGCGGTTAAGCCAAGATTCCACTCGGGCGAGCAGTGCAGATGGGAAAATGCAAGGATCAAATAAAAAGATGAGGGTTATAAAACATATATGGGTTTTCAGATCTATAGGAAGGCTTTGCACGATCTAGCGCAAGTGTGTATGTGTGTGTGTATTGTGTCCTCTTTAGAAAACCCACGGTGTTTTGTAACTAGAATCAAAAGCCTGCAGGGCGACACAGCCAAAACAATATTGCTTTCTGTTGACATGTTTTTGGGTTGTGTCCTGCTGTGGTGTGGGATCTATTACAAGTGTTTGAAACAGTGTCATTGAACTCCAGTACGATGCACAGATGGGGAAACTGCTGTGAGTTTGCAGACGTGCACAGGAGGAACCAGCTCTTCTGCTTGTGCACTAGTTCAGTGTTTCTCAAGCTCTATAGCAATAGATCAGTTCTATTTTAGACCTGGTTTAGTGTTGATGTAGAATAATCCTGTTTTAGACCTGGTTTAGCCTTTGCATCTAAAAAAAAAAAAAATTATTGTAGCCCTAGTTTAGGAAAATATGTTTTTACGTGGTTCTTGGTTGCACAAAAGTTGCATAAATTCCTTTAAAGATTAAATATTTGTGGAATGTATAGAAAACATGTACTCACAATTTGTCTTCTTTCAGGTTAGACCTTGTTTAGAACCAGTATTGCACTTGTTTAGTTCTATTTTGGACCTGGTTTAGGCCTAGAATAATCCCACTTTAAACCTGGTTTGCCCCTATGATTCAGATCTAGAATAATCCTGGTTTAGCCCTAGTTTAGATTGGAAATAGCCCAGTTTTAGACCTGGTTTAGTGCTAGTCTAGATCCAGAGTAATCCAGTTTTAAATCTGGTTTGATGCTAGTCTAGATCCAGAGTAATCCAGTTTTAGACCTGGATTAGCCCTAGTTTAGATCCAGAATAATCCAGTTTTAGATCTGGTTTAGTACTATTTTAGATCCAGAATAATCCAGTTTTAGACCTGGTTTAACCCTAGTTTAGATCCAGAATAATCCAGTTTTAGATCTGGTTTAGTACTATTTTAGATCCAGAATAATCCAGTTTTAGACCTGGTTTAACCCTAGTTTAGATCCAGAATAATCCAGTTTTAGATCTGGTTTAGTACTATTTTAGATCCAGAATAATCCAGTTTTAGACCTGGTTTAACCCTAGTTTAGATCCAGAATAATCCAGTTTTAGATCTGGTTTAGTACTATTTTAGATCCAGAATAATCCAGTTTTAGGCCTGCTTTAACCCTAGTTTAGATCCAGAATAATCCAGTTTTAGATCTGGTTTAGTACTATTTTAGATCCAGAATAATCCAGTTTTAGACCTGGATTAGCCCTAGTTTAGATCCAGAATAATCCGGTTTTAGCCCTTGTTTAGATGTATAATAATCCAGTTATAGACCTGGTCTAACCCTAGTTTAGATCCAGAATAATC
>JACN01049674.1:0-14046 GCA_000787155.1 Scartelaos histophorus | reverse complement strand
ATCACAGAGAGGAGCACTATCACAGAGCGCTCACGGCTCATGTCTCTGGGTCCTGGGTCCTCTACTGATGAAAATAAACTGCGTGAAATCTCCAGCCTCATGTCTTTTCTTACAATTCACTGACTACTTCAAACAGAATAAAACAGAACTGGTTTTGCATGTGGAGATCATTTCTTGGTCTTTTTTGGCTGGTTTTCCACTAGTGCTGCTTTGGCTATAGTGATTATCACCACTGGAAGTAAGAGCCCATAGCTTAACCCTTCAGAAGTTGCACAGATTGTCCAACTTCTCCAGGGTGGCACAAGTAATTTTAACTAACATTGCACGCTAACCTGTATTTTCCAGCCCATAGGCTTAAGACACACGGTTAAACATGAAAACATTGACCTTATGGAGCTTGGTAATACTTGTCCAAAAGGATAAGAGTTTAAAACCAGAAAAGAAGGATGATTTTGATTGAAAATTCAAATTAAATCTCTGTTATATCAGTTGTAATTTCGATTTCTCTTACAAGCAGCCTGCGTGAAGGACAAATCAAGGGATATGCATACAAAGTGGATGTAAAGGTCCAATATGGAACTTTTCTGGTGCTTGTATTCTCAAAGATGCTTAATATGTTTCACAATGTGACAATAATTCATTTATTTATGAGCTATGCAATGCAACATGACAAGAGTATGCAGGACCTCTTCAGGAAGGTTTTACGGTGTAGACGATCACCTTTTCCTGTCAAACAGTTACATCTCAAACACACTTCACCACAGCCGCAGCACTACCAGCCCCCCCAGCCTCTCCTCTTTACTCTGAGGTCCAGTGTCTAGACCAAAACAACTTCTTATTTACTGGAATAGTTCTTCTTTAGTTCTAGTTATGGACTAATGATGAAAGAATACTTAAACATGTGTGAATAAAACAAAACACAACTCCAGATTTGTTTCTAATGAACATTATACCATGGTTTAAAGGTCACGAATGTCAGTTTTGTGTAAGACCTTTAATTCATTGATAATTCTGGGATTCTGAGATTAGACTGTCATTTACAAATTGTGGTATAAACAGTGTGTTCAGTCTACAGTGGGGTACAGTGTTTAAACTATAGCCTACATCACTTTCATTCATGGTTTGAGGAGCATCGAGGAGATAAAAGTTAAGTTTATCATGGGCACGAGTGGGTAATGGGTGGAATATTACTGGGTCTGGGCGGGTGAGGGTTTAACTTTGATACAATCATGGGTTTTGGGCTAGCGAGAGCTCCAAAAATGGACCCGTGGAGGACTCAGATCCAGATTCAGACCTGCTTGGCTCAGTCATTGGCAATTTTGCACAGCAGAGTTGGTAAAGCCTTTTGGTATTAATATTGTTTTCACCAAAATCAATTATAGCAGCTGTTGTTATTGAAACAGACTGAGATATTTTGAGCGACACCAGAGGTAAAGCCTCCTGTAACACACAAAATTAACTTTTATGAGCTTTAAGCCATGTTATAATGTCATTAACTCATCAAATGTTCATTCGCTTGTTTAAATAATCTTTTATTATTAGTCTGCCTGCATTTCCAAAGCTCAAAAATACTCTGCTCCACCTTGTGATGTCATGAAGCGTTAACAATTAGCAGCTTTTGCGTTTTGTTCAGTAGAGATTGGTGATTCCAGATCTAAAATTATGCAAATATGATTCTAGTGAAGGTGTATGGAGTTTAAAAACATAATGGAGCGCTTCCTGTATTACCACATCACAACTCCAGGTCTGATTGTGATGAGGAAACAACATTATCAGGTCAGAAAATAGAAAAATCCGAAAATATGAGTGAGTTGCCATCATAGACTGTGTATATAAATGACTTTTCTGCAACTGCATTAGTGAACATTGTCATTTTGGTCTTAAAATGTTCGTATTAACCCACTTTACATGATCCTGGTGTTTTATTTTGCGATTTTGTCCATTATAAAACCATAATATACACACTCCCTTAGTCCACCTCTTTATACAGTTTGTCTTTCTGTATTCGTCTGTGGCTTGCTGGAAAAATCTGGCCCTCAGCAAAATGTTGTGGAATAGATCTAGCTAATACTGTGTCCTCTACAAAAGAAAATATCCTGTGCTTTGTAGTTTAGACCTCTAATACGTATTCAGAGGTGGATTCTTATATTAATTTGTATTTTAGTCTCTTCTCCAATGTGATTTTTCCTCAAGTTGTTTACAATGTGCACCCTGGACAGTGACAGGAATATTACTCTAGCATTTTGTGCACTGTGTAACTTTTCGGTTGGGGTTTCGTCACCTGCTTGTTTCTATGGATACGTCCTTTCCCTGTTTGGAATGTTCCACAGTGTGACACAGCTCTATTTTACATTTATTCAATTACAGGTGGTTTTATAGCTCAGAAATACCTAGAAAACAGGTGTTCTGACTGCCTCTCCACAGATCTGACCTGTATCTTGGTCTGGTTTGGTCTCCATGAAGACAGAAATGTTTAATGCCGTACTGTGGAATGTTTCAGACAAAGCAGTAACATCTCAATTGAGGAAAAAAAAGGATTTGATGGACCCTCCACAAGAAAAGTTACACAATGCACCCTCTTTTTGGAATTGTCAATCTCTACTGAAAAGGTAAAAGGTAACTGCTAACCCAAAAACTACCACTTCGTGACATCACAAGGTGGAATAAAGCGTTTACAGCTCCAGGTACTGTATGTTTCTGATGAGGTAACAACATTATAACATTGCTTATAGGTGCATTTTGCAACTTTTCTGTTGGAGGGTCTGTCAAATTCTTTTTTTCTGAAGAGATGTTATTGCTTTGTCTGGAATTAAACCTTACCAAATTACAGGTCCGATCTGTGGAGAGGCGACTCCGCTCACAGTCAGAATCACAGTTTTTAAGGTATTTTGAGCAATAAAACCACCTTTTATAGCTAATTGAAGAAATGTAAGATAGAGCTGATGAATGTCATACTGTGGAAAATTCCAGTTAGAGCAGTGATATTTCCATAGAAACAAGAAGATGACGGACCATCCACCAGAAAAGTTACACAATGCGCCTTTACACAAGAATCACAAGAATCCATTTTATGTAATATAGGAACTTTCAATTTTACATAACTATTCCAAAATATGATATGTTTGGAGTTTAAAACCAAAAGGAATGGTGATTTTTACTGCAATTGTAAAGTATAAAATTGCGTTTTCAAATCAATTTTAAAGGTACAATATGTCATTTTTTTGGTGGAGAGTTTGCCAGCAGGTGATGATGCCCCAGGACTTTTTTTTTTTTTTTTTAATCAAGTAAATTATTTTTCAAGGTATTTTTGGGCATCAGAAATTGAATACAGCAATATTTGTTTAATACTATACTGTGGAACATTCCAGGCAAAGCAATAGCATCGCCATGGAGATGAAAATGCACTACACCCCTTAAGAAATGTTCCATAATGTTACTATTCAAGGGTCTATATTATATTGGACTATTTGTGATTGATGTTACCATGTTTTTTCCTCATCACAGATATAACTAGAGTTGCTTTTGGTTTCATTCACACAATACTCCAAAAAAACAGTACCACTGCATGACATCACAAGGTGGCACAGAGCATTTTGAGCTTTAGAGATGTAACAATAATTTCAAGATACTCAAAGACATGGGTGAGACTCTGATGTGTTTGTGTTTGGGCAGGGAGTTCTGGAAGGTAGGGGCCGCAGGAGGTTGCCGTCATCTGGTCAGAAGTTTAGCTCAGAGGGGAGTAACAACATTCTAACATGACTTAAAACTCACAAGAATCCATTTTGTGTCATATTGGACCTTTGTTGATCTCAAACACTCCACCGCGGCAGTAGAACCTTCAACCCCCTCACCCTCTCCTCCACCCCAGCGTCTAGACCTCGAAGTAACGCGCCGTTACGACTCCTTCTTATTAATAACTGCGTTGAATAAACCCCCGTCTATTCATACGTTTAATAATTCATAACCTTTTAAAATATTCCTGAGCAACATTAAAAATTCATTTCTTGGTAATTGCTACTTATCCCGGCACGGTGTTGCATCCTGATTTCTGACCGCTGTTGACCTATTTGAGGTGAAAGGAATCAGGAAGCTTACAACCGTTGGTCCCTGTGGAAGGGCCTCAAATGCACAAAGCTAAAATACGGCCCTGACTGGTATTTTGTATTCTGCAATCAGAGGCAATTACACATCTCCTCATCAATTAGGCGATGTTTACGCACTCTGTTACGGGGTAAATACTCACTATGTTTCATTATCTCAAATGTAGTACCATAAAGTGTAAATCTGGAGTCTAAACATACAACCAAAAGACGGTGGTTTGTTATGAAATCTCAAATAAGATGATTAAAGGTGCATTAACTATTCATCTGTTTTTTTCCATGGATTTTTTTAAGATTGAAATGTTCAGTACAGGTGTTTTTATTGCTTTAAAAACCATCAGCAAGGTCGCCTTTCCACTGAGCTGACGTGCCACTTTACTCGATGGGGTCACTTTTCACTTGGAGGTAAATACATTTAGTGGAGCTGAGGAGGAAACGGATCCTCAGAAAAGCTATACTGTGCACCTATAACATACAGTTTATGGTTTTGAAATAATCTCCAAAATGAAATTGTAACTTTACATTCTAAATTCAAATTCTAAAATTATTCAAACAGTGATAGACCTGATTTTTGGACTTGGACTGGAAACTGGACTTGTGTTTTTTATCATTCACAAATGTTTAAGTAATCCTTTATTATTTGTCTATAAAGCTCAAAATGCTATTTTCCACCTTGTGATGTCATGAAGCAAAATTTTTCACATTAACAACTACCTTTAAGCTTTTGTATAGTAAAGATTTGCAATTACAAAGCTGAAATCATCCAAATAATTCTAGTGAATCACTTCCTGCATGACATCACAAGGTGGAATAGACTCTATTCCCCCATTCTCAAACTGGAAACTCTATTCAATAGAGTTTCCAGTTTGAGAGTCTCACTCAGCTTATGTTATTAGGTTCTTTTTTAGACCAAAAGTTTGTTTTCATACCTGACAGTTTGTTCTGCTCCCTGTGGTCTTCCTCAGACTGGTCTGAAGATGTGACGTGTCCAGTCGGCTGATTTAAAGGTTTTGGCTCTGTCTTCTTACTGGTGGAGGCAGGACGACAGCGACATCTGCAGTCCGACTTCCTCAGGACACTATCCCAGGTGTGTGAGAGTAAAAAAGCCCCCTCGTCCCGGTTTATAGTCCCGTGGGCATGTTTGTTGTCCATCCAAGTCCATAATGTGCTCCCAGGACGATAAACCGGGACAAGGGGGCTTTTTTACTCTTACACACCTGGGATACTGTCCTGAGGAAGTGGGACTGCAGATGGCGCTGTTGTCCTGTCTCCACCAGTAGGAAGACAGTGCGAGACGCTGCTTAAATTAGCTGACCGGACACGTCACAGCAACATCACGTGACTCTGAGGAAGACCACAGGGAGGAGAACAACCTGTCAGGTATGAAAACAAACTCTGGTCTGAAAAAGAACCTAATAACAAGCTGAGTTCATAGGTTCAGTTTTGTGATGTCATGCAGGAAGTGATTCACTAGAATTATTTGGATGATTTCAGCTTTATTTTCAGCCAGTCTTTACTAAACAAAAGCTTAAAGGTAGTTTTTAACTTGAAAAATACCCCTTCATGATATCAAAAGGTGGAATAGAGCATTTTGAGATTTGGAGATGGAGACAGACTAATAATACAGTGTTACTCAAACATGTGTGAATGAAAAAAGCACAACTCCAGGTCTGTTTTTGAGGAGGAAACAATATTATAACATTTCTTAAAGCTCACATGAGTCAGAACATATCAGCACAAGACACAAATCAAGGTGTGTGAGAAGTTTTTGAGAATCTGAATTGAGAATTTGAAGTTACAGTTAGTTACAACAACACAGCAACATCACATGGCCACTCTGAAGAAGACCACAGGGAGCAGTCCAAACTATTGGTCTGAAAAAAGAGCCTAATAACATACATTAGACCAAAAGACCAAACGAACATCACTAGACCAGAACTCATCTTAAATCTGCAGGGTTTGTATGTTAATCGTGTGAATGTAACAGAACACAACTCTAGATCTGTTTGTGATGCGGAAACAACATTCTAACATAGATCAGAAAACAGCTTACTGCGCCAGTACAACTCCACAGAATACTAATATATCTGTAGTAAGCGTTCAGTGATATTTCTCCGTTGCGGTGGCTCCTGGCTCGTCCCTCCCCCAGCCGTGAACATCGATTCTGGAAGAGGCTCCGTGGTCCCCCTGTGCCAGCCTGGACTCACGCCAGACAAGTGTATTCTTACAAACTGAGTTATTTCAGGGATCTCAAACATTTACAAATACACATATACAGCAGATATACTCTAGCGTTTTGTATATTTCGTATGTTAAATAAGAACTGAATGCCTGGTTTGTATTTTAATCGGTACAAACTAATTCCTGGTCTATCAAACGCTTTTCTCTGTGAAAATGAAACTGCTTCGTCTGGAATGTTTCGCAATTTGATATTTAACCTTTTTGTCTTCATGGAAATCAAACCAGATGCAGTTAAAGGTCAGATCTGTGGAGAGGCAGCCGGAATGCCTGTTTTTCTACATATTTTTTGAGCTATAAACCACCTGTAATTGAATAAATGTAAGGTTGAGCGGTTTAATGGCATAAAGTGGAACATTCTAGGCAGAGGAATGACATATCCAAAAAAAACAAAAAGATGACGGACCCTCTACTAGAAAAATTGCACCGTGCAGTTTGAAAATGGTAAAAACTCTTATTTCTATGTAATTTTTCTACTATCAGGGAACCACTCATCTATACTAGTGTTGTCACGATGCTAAAACTTCAAATTCAATATAGACTTGACACTTGAGACCATGAAGATGATAAAAATACTCTTTATTTAGACAAAAGAATGTGATTTTCAGCATTAAATCATAGTATTTTCTTTCTATAGTTAATTTTCATGGGCATATACTTGTCTATAGCCTTGTTTACATGATGTTTTTTAATTGGGAATCAAATGTTCTGAATTAAATAGTTCAGAATTAAAATATTGTACTTCGAGTTTACATGGAAATAATAATTCTGAATTGAGGTTTACATGGAAAACACGTCAAATTGGTTTTATTTAATTCCAGTCAACTGATTGGACAGCAGGGGGCGCACCAACATATTTACATCTACAGAAGAAAACACACACTTCAGCATATAGTAGTATAGTAATAGTATCGATACTAGTAGTTCTGATACTTGTTTTAGTATCGTTTAGTAGAGTTTCTTATCTGTTCACACACACCGATAAAGGTTAAGTGTCTTTACCGAGGATGCAGCTGGGATCGAACCGACAACCGCTGAGCCAATGGACGTAACCGTTCTACCAACCATATTTATGTCAGGGGATTCGAACTACCACCCTTCGGATCAGGGGACGAGTTCAGGTGAAATAACGGAGATTCAGACAGTGAAGAATCAAAATCAAAACCAAAAGTAACTAATTTCTTTATTGTTATGTCTGAATCATGTCAATATCTGTTTGTTTTTCTCTTTTTTTCCCTTTTGCTTCCTTTGCCCCTTTAAAATAATCCAAATTTAGAATACTTAAAGGTCCTATATTACGCAAAATTGACCTTTGTGAACTTTAAGTCATGTTCTAATGCTGTTAAACGCAACTCCAGGTCTGTTTGTGTTGAGAAAACATGATAGGATTGCTCAGAAAAATAGTATAATATGTGACAGTAAGTAGTAGTAGTTTGGTCTGACAGTAAAATCAATCTCTTTCTTTCGATTCTCCCTTTTTCTTTCCATTTTTACGGCAGCAAAGTGTCAGAATTCTTGCCCTTTTAAAGTCAATAAATCAGAATACTTAGAGGTGCATTGTGTAGCTTTTCTGGTGGAAGGTCTGTCAGATGTTCTTCTCCACGGTTCGTCTGGAATGTTTCATCATCATTCTTCATGGAAACCAAATCAGACCGCGTTACGAGGCAGATCTGTGAAGAGGCGACCCCGCTCACAGTCAGAATGTTGTTTTTCTGGGTATTTTTGAGCTTCAAAACCACCTGTAATCGAATAAGGAATCGAATTGAAAGGTAGAACATTTCAGGCTCAGCAAGCAGGTGACGAAAAGTTACACTATGCGCTTTGAAATCAGTATTTTCGACACATTTGGACACTTCCTCCGGTACAGTGTGTGTTGTTATAAAGCGGTTACAGACGCACAAATGACCCGGAGCAGAGTCGGCCATGTCCCCAGCAGGAGGCTCACAGACGCTCCATGTGAGAGTCTGCACCAGCTGTCTGCTCCTCTCTGGAACTCTTTCAATCATCTGAACACTGCCATCCAAAGAATTTACACTAGTATACTGTAGTACTGCAACTTATACCGATATAGTACTGCAAATCCTGCAGCTAGGTACTCCCGACCAAGATCCTGACTCCAAGATCTGGATATGGGCTGTGCGAAGATTCGACGCAATGAAAAATAAAATGGTAGTGGATGAAATACTCAGTTTTGCTACTTAAATAAAAGTACAGATATAGGGGCAAAAGATTACTCAAGTACAAGTATCACATGAAAAAAATCAATGAATTAAACGTATGAAAGTACATGTTTACAATTTAACTTTAAGAGTAAAAAAATAAACATTTTTTTCAGATTTTTAGAAATTTTTTAGTAATTAGAACAAAAAAAAAAAGCTTATTTTAAGTGATTCAACTGATTATTTTTATTTTATTGCTGTTTTTACGCATTTGTATGTATAGTTTGCTCAAAATTGTAACGTTAACTCAAATTAAATGTGCTAAAAATAAGTCACAGTCATTTTAGCAAGTCTCAAATCATAAAGAAAAGTACTTTTTACTTTTCAGTCCAAATCTAATATGTAGTGGAGTTAAAAATACACATACCTGCTCTCAAATGTAAAAGCAAAAATTCTATCCACGGTAAAATGTAAGTAAATTACAGATAGAGAAAAATTGTAAGGCTGAAAAAAATACTAAACCACTATACTTGTATTTTTCAGTTCTTTTCAAGTCTGTGGACAATAAAATCCCAAAATGCGTCTCTTATGCAACAGAGTAGAATTGAAAAGTGATTTCTGGCGCTCAGAGGAAACAGGATTAATGAAACAAGATTGAATGAAGCAAAATATAATATAACCCCAGGTATGTGCTTGATGTGGAGACAACGGTCATGGTTAAAAGCTCCAAAAATCACACTTTTATACTACTATACACACTTTTTTCTTCTTTTTTGGCCATTGAAATCTGTTTTTCATATGTCAGAAGTATGGTTTTAACATTTTATATCCATGGAATCACCTCGGAATCAACCAAAAACATGCAACACCCTATGAACAGTGTACAACAAGGGACCAGCAGGGAGTCCCTCCCTCCTGTGGGCTCACCACCTGCAGAAGGGTTCATAGGGTCTGGGTCTGGTGCACAGAGTAATGGGCAGCGTGCTGCCCCCGCGACCCAGCCGGATTAAGCGGGAGAAGATGGATGGATGGATGGAATCACCTCTTGAAAGTTACATGCACTTATAATTGAATAAATGTCATGATGCGTTCATTTATATTTCCTACTAGGAGATACGAGAATGTTGCCCAGCGACACACACCGACACGCCCCTTTTCTTGGTCGGAACTTGGAGGAGCCTGGAGGAGACCGAGCAAGATTTCTGAGATAAAATCCAAGATGGCTGCGTTTAAATGACCATTTCAGTAGCTCGTAATACTGCAGTACTTTACTGCGTCTGTATCATTGCCTGTGGGTTTGGTGAAATCTGTTTTTCATATGTCAGAAGTATGGTTTTAACATTTTATATCCATGGAATCACCTCGGAATCAACCAAAAACATGCAACACCCTATGAACAGTGTACAACAAGGGACCAGCAGGGAGTCCCTCCCTCCTGTGGGCTCACCACCTGCAGAAGGGTTCATAGGGTCTGGGTCTGGTGCACAGAGTAATGGGCAGCGTGCTGCCCCCGCGACCCAGCCGGATTAAGCGGGAGAAGATGGATGGATGGATGGAATCACCTCTTGAAAGTTACATGCACTTATAATTGAATAAATGTCATGATGCGTTCATTTATATTTCCTACTAGGAGATACGAGAATGTTGCCCAGCGACACACACCGACACGCCCCTTTTCTTGGTCGGAACTTGGAGGAGCCTGGAGGACACCGAGCAAGATTTCTGAGATAAAATCCAAGACGGCTGCGTTTAAATGACCATTTCAGTAGCTCGTAATACTGCAATACTTTACTGCGTCTGTATCATTGCCTGTGGGTTTGGTAGTCGGTGACACCCGTGTTTTTAGCCTCTTCGCTAACCTGCTGAAATGATCGACTATCACACAATACCAATGCTTTCATATCACTAATACACTGAATTATACTATTTATGCTGAATTCTTCCTCCAGTTTGTATAGTTGAAGTACAGACTTATTTTGGAGCCTGGTACTTGGCCAATGATGAAGCAAAAACAGCTTTGCGGTTTGGTCCATGTCTTTCTCAGAGTCAGACAAATGAAAACATAAAAAAAAGCTTGAAGCTCGGGCATGACGTCATATCCGAGATCCGAGTCCGACGGATAAATGAACGCAGCATTAGGCAGAGTTGTCTAATGTCATACTTTGGAACATTTTAGGGAGAGCAATGACGTATCCATAGCAACAAGCGAGAGACGGACCTCCAACGAAACAAAAACTTTTCGAATTCTCTAAGTCCAAATACTGTACATCATCTCATCCTATGAATTCACAACAACGTGACATATTTTGAAATAAAAGATTTGAAAATATAGGTTCAATTCATAATACAGCGCCATAAAGAATAGTTCTATGTGGTGTATTGCGCGTCAGGATATAATACAAATATACAATGCTCTCAGATTCTTGACAACATTGTAGTAATTGTCAGAAAACTGAATAATCCCATAGTATAGTGGCCTATATTGTACATGAAAATAGGCTTCCATCTGCGTTGCCGTTAGCCTGCTGGCTGAACGCTGCTGCGCCCGTGGACAGATCATGACATGCACACTACGCGAGGCTCTGGTCGGCTCTATAAATAGCAGATAGGCTCCTCTCCACACGACATGGCCAGGACGTGGAGGAGGAGAGATACGTTTTAATAAGAACAAGTCTGCTGCTTTTGTGGGAGTCAGTGAGCCACAAACACAGAAATTCATGCATTTGCGATCTGTACGCGGAGAGCAAATTATGGAAATATATGTGATATGGACTGAGAGCTGGGCCCATGCGGAGTCTATTTATAGAGTCTACACCATCTCGGGTTTAGTCACTGAATGTTTAGGGATTGTTTTGTCCCGGAATGTGAAATGAAGACTAGTTAAGTGCAGGTTTCATCAGTAATGTGGACTTGAGACTGTTACGCCTGATGGACCTATTTACAAAGGTGAATCGATACTGTTTATTTGCATTTTTCTCTCATTTGTTGCTCTCTTCCTTCACTGCACGGAGCTGTGAAACCGGCAAAGCAAAATTAAGTCCTTATTCTTGTGTTACTTTTCTAAATTACGCTTTCCATCGATAATGAAGGCCTATGTTTTGGAAATACCACAAAGTCTAGTTGACGTGAAATTGTGAAGGCTGAAGGTCCGATGTTCAGGGTTCCCATGGTCACGGAAATCATGGAAAAGTCAAGGAAATTTGTAAATTCAATGAAAGTTTTGGAAAAGTCATGGAGTTTTAGTATGTCTTTCACACTACTACAGCTTTTTGTTGAGTTCTCATTAGACTGTTTATTTATGATTATTTTGTTATTATTATGTTTCTGATATTGGCAACTCGGCAAACCCCCCACCCACCTGGACTAACAAATGTCCTGTGGGAAACACTGCAGGACAATACACAATAAGGTCTTTTCTATTTTGAATGTTAAAAAAATATTATACCATAAGGTGAATGGAAAGGGTTCACATTTCATATCTAGCCCTAAAAGTAAAGCAAATTCTCCACATGTAGCCACAAAGTCATGGAAAAATCACTTTAGGTCATGAAAAAGTCATGAAAGAGATTGGAGTTTTTTTATATATATATTGTTTGGGTGAAAAAGAGTAGAAACCCTATATATTACAAAACACAAAATATGCAGAATTACCTTTATTGAGCTTTAAACCAGTTTATAATGTTACCTTCTCAAAAACAGGTGAGCAAGTTGTTGTTTTTTTTCAGCTGAAAATGCTCTGTTCCACCTTGTGATGTCATGTAGTGGTAGTTTTAAAGTCAACAATCCAATCCAAATGATTCTAGTGAAAGTGTATTGAGTTCAAAAACACAATGAAGAACTTCCTGTTACAACACAAGGTGCAGCAGAGAGGAACTCAGGTTAAATAAGAAGTGTTAGTGAGTTAAACATGTGTGAATGAAACAAATCACAATTCAAGGTCTGTTTTTGACAAGGAAACACATTATAACAGATCTGTTTGTGGTAAATGAATTCCCAGTGTCGCCAGGGCAATCTGTCAGGACCCATCTCCAGATCTTGAGTCTTGGGTTAAGTTTTTTTGTGTCATCAGAAAATGACATAAAAATGGCCACGCAGCAAGATAATTTTACTTGACCAGTTATCTTAAAATAAACTAAACTAGAATTAATCAATTTCAGAACTAGTAAGTCCATAATAAATCTGAAAACAAGATGAATAACCTGGTATGCGTTTTAAAATCCAGATCAGAGACATTTGCAGTGCACTCAGGCGCCGTGCCGCTAAATGGATGAATAAAAACAAAAATGCCAGCATCTGTTGGTGAATTCCGAAGATGGAAGGTGCAGCTAGTGGCGTGGGGCCTGTTTGTGGAGTTTGCATATTCTCACTAAATATATAAAAACATGGAGGCGTCTTGTAGATTACAATAGGAGGATGTATAACCTACCATCATTGGTGTTTTGTCTGGAAAAATAGTAGTGGGACTTGATAAAAAAAAAAAAAAAATCAAATTAATGTTAGGCTTTGTAATTAATTAATCTCAATTAATCGCATGACAATATTTTCCCCAAAAGCAACATTGATATTTAATGAATTTTAGCGGACGACTTCATCAAATAATGCACACAGATACTTTTAAACTCTAGTCTGGAAAAATGTCCTAAAAAAATAAATAGCTTTTCATTTCAAAACAGTAAACAAAGGTAAAGTCCAAAATTGAAGAGGCTGAAGTTAAAGTGCCATTTTACTTTAAGTTGTTTAGTTCTGAATGTCATGTTTTGTTTTGCGTTTAAATGGTGTCGCAGGGCTGATATTCAAACTCTTTTCTGCACAGTTTGCAATAAGCGACGCCTTTGTCAATACTTCCATCGTTTTTTTAATAGAAATTTAAGATCCAGCAGACCCAGAGCCCTTTTACGCAATTGTTGTTGCAGTAGGGATTGTGTGCATCAGTATAATTGCCGTACCACAATATGGTGCACTCCTAAACATTCAGTGTTGTTTGGCAAATTGCGATAAAATTAGTTAATAATTTTAGTACATTATTTTCTTGGTAATTAACTACCTGGTCACACAATTAACTCTTCGCTTTTAATGAAAAATATGACTTGTCTCAAACGCCCTGACCTAAAGACGTGGCAGTATTGACATTGTGTGCGGCTCTGGAAAGTGATCCTCTTTGCCGTGTTATCTCCATGTCCACAAAAGCTTACACCTCCATAACCTTGCTCCGGGCCCCGCTCCGAGGCCCTCGCGCTGATCGCTCTATGGATCGGTGTGCGGCAGGAGAGCAGGTGGGCGGAGGCGGTCCCTGGAGGTGGACGGGGCGGTGGAGCGTGGGGTTAGCCTGGCCGCGAGCGACTGTCCGCCCCTCTCTGCTTCAGTCTTTCCCCCCTTCATCCCTTCATGACACCGCACGCCCCCCGGAGACAGCGACGTGACACATGGAGACGCAAGATCACCTGTGCGTGCAATCCCTGACCACACTTCACAAACACACTGTATAAAGAAGTGTTTTAAAGGATTGTGATGTCACCCACAGCCTCCGGCTCCAGTCAAACGAAGCTCAT
>KN497408.1:22045-41055 GCA_000787155.1 Scartelaos histophorus | reverse complement strand
ATGGATCAGTTTGTCAATCCACCCAATATCCCTTTTGCTAGTGCCGCTTCCCCAGCAGACCACAGCGAAGTACAGGGCGCTGTACAGACTGGTAGAACATCTCCAGTAACTTGCTGCACATACTGAAAGACCTGAGCTTTCTCTCTTCTTGTACACAGCATTACAGTTGTCCCCCCAGTCCAGCCTGTTGTTCACATGGAGGCCAAGGTAGCAGTCCACTTTTTCCACATTGTGGCCCTGGGTGGTGACGCACTCCACTGATGTCGTCTTCCTCCTTAAGTCAATCACCAGTTCCTTTGTCTTGTCAATGTTCAATGTTCACTCCACAAAATTTGCAATCAGTGTCCTGCACTCCATCTTCTGTACTGGAAATCAGAGGTGTACAGAGTGAACAGAAATGGAAACAGGACTGTACCCTGGGGAGCTCCTACATTACTGACCACGGTGTCAGACAGGGTGGTCCCCAGTCTGTACTGAGACCCACCAGACAGGTAGTCAGTAATCCAGGAGACAATGGTGGAGCTGGCAGCTGTCCTGAGCAGCTTCTCACTCATCATAAAGGGCTGGATTGTGTGGAAGGCACTGGGGAAGTCATAAACATATTATTTATCTATTCTTTTAACATTCATAAATCTGTGTTATTTTTGTAATTGTATATTAATTGGAATATTTGGGGAAGAAGCATGTAGTTTTCTAGGCATGTCTTGTAACAATACTTAATCCTGAATAAAAACAATTACATTTTAGCACGCTGTTTCCTCTGATAATACATGTCTTGCACTTAGTTTTGACACTGGACACAATTTGTCAAACATTCACAGTTATCGACCCCGAGTAATAGAAAGGTCAGTTTGCATTTGGAGATCATTTAAACCCATTGAAACCACCAAACTAACTGACATGGCCCGCGGCAATCAGGAGCGAAAAAGTAATCAGTGTTTGATTAGAAGCCACGCTGCTGCCATCGATCGGCCCTCACTGGAGACCGCCTCAAGTGTCTGCAATGAGGAGGGTTCAATCGGCCGCAGAGGTTAAACACACAGTTACCACGGCGATGCGACGTACACAGCAAGAGATGACGGGAGGCGGGCGGAGGAGTGTGCGCCGATGTAGCTGTTAGAAACACTGTCAGAAGTGTTCAATGTACTTATCCCACTGTCAGAATGGATCGTCTCGTGAAGCCCCGTGGAGACGACTCAGGATCCTATTCAATTATTGGACGAGACAGTAAAGGAGGCGAAGAAAAACAAGTGATGTGTAACTTAAACTAATTTTAAACCTTATAGTGGCTGTTAAAAGGCAATTTCACTTTTTTATAGTATTTATAAGTTAAATAGTAAATTGTCATGTTTATGTAACCCTCGTATCTTGTTTTGAATTGTCTAATGAGGCCGTGGGTATAGCGGGTTACAGTTGGATTTTCTATGATGAATTTCTTCTTCTGTTCAGTCTTTCGTGCTAAAATAACCAACACGGCAGCACAGTGAACCGTTCATGTCTTTCTTTATTCAGCAACTCCAAGTGCGCCTCACAAATGCGCTCCCCTGAAAACAATAGGAACCAACATCACGGTGGAAAAACTAAACGAAATGTACCCAACATAAATATAATAAATAACATGAACTGTTAATAAAACATAAATATAATAAATAACATGAACTGTTAATAAAATAAGTCCAATGTAATATAAAATAATTTCCTCCAAATAATACAAAATAATAATGGCCCAAATTAATATATATAAAATAATATATGTAAAATAAATCAGGATTACATTTATATAGAGCTTTTCTTCACATTCACAAGTGTTTGGCGACTCTGGGGCAAGACGGAATAAGTGTATTCATCTGAGGTAGCTGGAATTGCACCACCAACCTCTACGTCAGGGAATTACTTGTGTAATTTCTACTTAGATGTGCAAAAAAAGGTGTTTGAAAAGTTGCCCTCTGAAATTCAAGAACAAAGCACTTGAGAAAACACTGCATTATCGTGTTCAGTGTTGTCATTACATTTATGCATTTGAGTCACGATGTATAATTTATGATAAACCCGAGGTGACAAGTATCAAAGCCGACCTGTCATCTTTGCAAGTGCATTTCCAACAATAAGAAAACAATGTTCTTTGAGTGATTTTACTATTTTCATCAGGTGCGGATAAAGGTGAATATTTGGAATCTTAATACGAGTTTATCTAATGTGGACGCCGACATCAACACCATTACATTACACAGAGTAGAACAACCTTAGAAGTTGTCTGCTATTTATGTAAATACTGTCATTTTCTGTATTTTCATTTGCTGTTGAATAGACTTGCATAAAAAAAGCATAGAAAAATAAACAAAATAGCATACCATCAAGGTCACCCTGCAACGGGGAAGAAATAGTCACACAATGTACCATAAAGAGATAAGGATGGTTCAGACAAATGTACCTGGAGCACGGTGCCTTTTGACGGAGCTTAGAGTATTACAGTTCTGTGGAGGAACAGTTGTGCGAGTGCAAACTGAAGAGAGCAGGTAAGCCGATTGTGCGCAAACTCCTGATGTTAGCAGCCAGCGGGACCTTTCCAAGACCTCATCAAGACACAGTTATACGGGGTTATATAAGATGTCTGTGCAACACAAAAGATACGCTGCAGCACTTGTAACTTTTCGTAGGTTTTCAAGTTCATTAAAGGCTCACTGAGTAACTTTTCTGGAAGAAGCGCCGCCACCTGCTTGTCTCCATCGAGGTGTTATTACTTTTCCACAGTATGACAGTGAGGTTAATATGAATGTTTCACAACTTTCAGACACAAGACATTTTCATCAAGGTAATGCTAACAAATATTACCATGCTAACAGCACACTTCCTGGTTCTCAAGAGTGATTTTTTTTTTAAATTAGATGCAGAACAGTGAGATTGACAGGCGAATCGGTGCAGCGTCTGCAGTGAAGTTGTGGTGAAGAGGGAGCTGAGCCAAAAGGCAAAACTCTCAATTTACCAGTCAAATGATGATGTAATGATTGAAAGGGCAAGATCACAGATACAAGCGGCTGAAATGAGTTTCCTCTGCAGATTGGTTGGGCGTCCCTTAGAGATGAGGGTGAGGAGCTCAGTCACACTGGGAGATCGGAGTAGAGCCGCTGCTCCTTCACGTTGAGAGGAGGCTCGGGCATCTGTTCTGGATGCCTCCTGGGCGCCTCCCTAGGACCTGCTGGAGGGAGTATGTCTCAGCTGGCCTGGGAACACCTCAGGACTCCACCGGAGGAGCTGAAGTGAAGTGTCCGGGGTCTAGGAAGTCCAGGAGTCCTTACTTATACTTATACTTATAAACCCGGGCCTGGATAAGTGCAAGAAAATGTATGGATGGTTGAAGAACAGTTGAGTATGGAATGAAACTCATCTATCTTCAAGGAATCAAACAGCTGACACCACCAGGCCAAGTTACAGGTCAGATCAGTGGAGAGGCAATCCCGCTTATTGTTAAGAATGTTTCCACAATGTACTTTTGGTCAATAAAAATACCTGCAATATATTAAATGCAAGAAATATAAGTGCTATGTCATATTGTGGAATATTTTAATTGCAAAATTTCACATCACTCAAGAAAAAAAGTGACTTAATGCCCCTTAAAAATCCTATATTGCGCAAAATTGAGTCTTGAGCTTCCAGCCATGATATAATATTGTTTGAATAATCCTTTTATTATTAGTCTGTGCACATCTCAAAATGCTCTGTTGCACTTTTTGGTGTCATGAAGCTGTAGTTTTTAAGTGAACAGCCTCCATTTACCCTTAGTTCTGTAGAGTTGCTAATTCCAGGGCTGAAATTATCCAAATGATTCTAGTGAAGTATGGAACACAATGGACCACTTCCTGTATTACCAGATGATTGAAATGTAAATGAAACAAAACACAACTCCAGGTATGTTTTGTTGAGGAAACATTATAACACACATCCAAAAATGGCATAATACAGGCCCTTTAAGGATTTTGATGGACACATTTCTTTCTTTGCCATCTCCAGTTGGGTGGCAGTGCTCCAAGGGCTGAAGATGTCTTGCCGTGATTAGTACAAAGGTTTCTCCAGGCAGAATGAGGAGGTTGGATGCCTTCATGACCCAGAAACTAGATCAGAGAGAAGAACTTTGGACACGGCTCTCACTGCTCGGCTTATGGCTTTGGTTTTTCATCTTTCTTTCAAAAACTCCTCATGATCCCTCCTCTGGTCCACTCTTTTGTTGTGCCTTGGGTATTGGCTTGGTCCCAGTGAGAGCTTGTCCACGGACGTCACATCAGTTTTACCAGATCTTTGCTGAAGGATTACTCCAAGCTGGCTCTGTTTTTTTCCCCTGCTTCCATAATAAACTATTAACATCACTGTTGCGATGCTTGTTGTAATATGCAGCTTTCAGAGAAGATTAATTTAGGTTAGAAAAATCAGGTAAACAAAGATAATGGATGAGCAAAAAAAGTTAATGTATTCTCCCTGTCAAGTTTTTGCTCTCCTTTTGTGCACAGTGAGCTTTAGGTTTTGGGCGTCTTGCAGTCAAAATAAAAAATGTATTTATTAAATATCCTGTATAGTGAATGTTTAGGTGTATTTAATGATTTTTTTATTGTTTTGGCACAGAAATTTTATCATCATGGTCCAAACTTATCCATAATTTTCCCCTTTCTCAGAGTCTCTTAATTATTCAGAATGAGTTTGTACGCTCTTTTCACAAATTTCAAAGTCACTAATTTTACTAATTTTTCACAAATTTTAAAAACAACTAGCATGCTAACAGTACTTCTATCTTACTGCCTAGTTGGTGGTAATAAAAATGCTTTATAATGGAGCTCAACAGTGACAATCCACTTCAAAGAGTCCAGAACACCATTTTCTGCAAATTCTTCTCATTCTTCCTGAAAAAAATTAAAATAAAATCAAATTTAAAAAAAAGTTTACTAAAAGATCCAAATTTTGCCAGGGATAATCAGCTACGTGTTCACTAATAAGACCTATAATTTAATTCTAAGTCTGTTTCTGACACTGTAAAGTTATTAAAACTTGAAGCTTGTGTTTTAAATGGCCCTTTTTGACTTAAAACTGCATTAAAGTTAGCACGTAGCTGGTTAGCCACAAGTATTAATAAGTAAGTATTAACATGAGAATTTTTTATTTTTAAATTGTATGGAAAATTCACTTCTGGAACGGGAGCGAGTGTCACTGTGGAGCTCAATGAGATGCAGGCAGCACAGCGAGATCCCATTTTGACCTTATGAGCCACCTTGACTGTACTGGGGCAAAGCGGCTTTTACTTCCAGACAAAAATGGGTTGTGGGTGTAATTCAAGAGCTACGTGTGGCAGTTGTTCAGAAAGTCGTCCCTCCACTCTGCCTCACCTGTGGAAGCCTGTTTAATGTCACATATCCGGGCTGCTCCAGAAGGCTGAGCTCATATGGCACAGTGCTGCTCTCACCATGTGCTCTGTGCTGCAGTGGGGGCCATAAAATAACTCATTATGGGTCTATTGTTGCCTTGGGTATTTTCTCGCTCATTTACAACAAAAGTTTGTTTGCCATCATTGCCCGCACTTGAGACGGAAAGCGAAACACATTAGTGGCTAATTTAAGACACCGCAGTCTCATCCCAAGATGACATGGAGCATAATTGCACAGTGGGGAGTGTTACACAGAACGCCACACTGAAGCAAGTTAAGATAGTTAATGCGGAGGCAGCGTCATTGTCGTGCGTGTCGGCATTTCATTAGACTTAGTTAACTAAACATAAGTTAGTTTCACCACGAAGCAAGACCAAAATAACTATGTTTTCGAGAATGCAACAGTTTAATTCTTGTTCCATGAATGATCACATAATGGAGGTCCCCTTGAGGTGCCACCCAACTGTTTCCCTCCCTCACCAGAGCTTTTGGGGATTGTATATGAGAAAAATAACCTCTTTTTCATCTTCTCCTGAGATTGTTTTTCTATGGGGAGGAAATGTATAAATGATGCCGCACATTTGGTTTCTTTGATACATTACGGTGGCTTGGCTCGGCAGATGGCTTCAATAGCTTTATCTGAAAATAATTAGTCTGCGTACTGTAGATTTATTGACTTTATTGATGATATAGTTTTAGCAAGCTGGAAAATGTGTTTTTAAAAGTTGTGTGTAAAAGTCTACAACAATTGGCTGTGTCAATGGTGTTGATTGGCACCAAACACCCACCACTATCTTTCATTTAGCTGTAATTACAGCTTATGTAAGGATGACCTGCCTGAGACCTTTGGATGTATCACTTGTGTATAATGATAGCATGTCAAAGCTCCAGTGCTTATGATGTGCTATTGCTTCTAAATTGGTCTCTTTCTATTACAGCTGTTCATGTGAAAAGTGTGCTTTTAATTGGCTGGTAGTTTGGCACACTAAAAGACTGAGCTGTCAGCAACAAAAGATAAACATTATGTACAGACGCATGTGTTTGTATGTGGTAGGTTAGTAGTAAAAATATTTGTTTATTTTGTTTTGATGTATGTATAGTCATATTTTGCTTTTCGATAATGAAAATGCTTACATAAAAACAGAAAAAAGAATCCACAGCAGGTGAGGCCAGAATCTGGTCTGTTTTGTTCTCAAACAAATTGAAACATTTTATCTTGTTTTCATTGTGAGTTCCACCTGCTCCACAAATGATCACAACTATTTGGTTCCGTGGGCACACAAATCCAGACAAATACTGTTATCATTTGTGTGTGCACAAAAAACTAGAATTACAGTGAGTGTGAAAGCAGCTGAAGAGCAATAGTGGCACAATGCAGAGTGTTGTCCACAGGTCGTCCTCAATCCTTTCATCATGGAGATTAACATGTAGCCCCACCAAGCCAAGTTACTGGTCAGATCTGTGGAGAGGTGACCCTGCATGTTTTCAAGGCATTTTTAACCAGTAAACACACAGAAAATTGTACAAAATAGATACTAATACCACATGGCAGAGTATTCCATGCAAAACAATAACATCTCCATGGAGAGAAGCTGGCGTTAGACTCTCACTAGAAATGTTATATAATGTACCTTTCAGCGCTTACCAAACAAGGAACAAGAATTTCAGAAATCAGAACAACAAGTTTCTGTATGAATGGCAGTATGGAGCTTGTTTTCACAATTTTATACAGATAATCTATGAGCAGTGGGACTAGACCAGTACCAAAGGAAGAAAACACTCTGCTCCTATGTCTTCATTAGCTCCCATAAATCTCTTAGCGTCACCAACAAACTGGGCTCTAATTCAGTGTGTTAATAAATACCGCCACGGTGCAATGATTTGTGGATTTAAAGCAGCTCTCTCTATGCGCAGGAGTGAAGGCGGCCATTTTACGAGCCTCGCCGCTTGTCTCTGTGATTAAGGATTTGTTCGCCCATAAACTTTTACAGCGCACCAATAATTGCCGGCTGTTACGTGTAATTTGACATCCCTCCGAAGGCGTCTGAAAACTGAACCAGGAGATGGGAGATAAAGAAGTTATGTCTTTGTAAATTATTTGGTTAACTTTGACATAAATCACCGGGTGTGTGAAAGTCGACAGTACAGACGTGATTGAGGAGACGATGTTGTTTTTGTGCTAAAGAAAACCTCATTGAGAAGGTGGAAGAGCAAATCTGTGTTATGTGGATGGGGCCAAGGGATGAGTGTTTAGACAAATTAAAATTCTTCTCTGACGGTGAATTGGTGTTCATATTTGTTTGGTTTGGTGTAAAGTTTGGCACATATGGTTACTAACACCTCTCTCCTACTGTTAAAGCAGCAAAACTAAACTTTTTTGGTGGTCATCCAAGGAAATAGAAAATTCAAGCCAAACTTTTTATTTCAGAGATATGGACAATTAACATTTTCTATGGCAACAACTAAGAAGTCTTCCACCAGGTCACGAGTCAGGTTTGTGGAAATGCAAGCCCATTTTTCAAGATTTTGAGTGTAAAAAAGCATAACATAAGCACAATATATTGGTGTTTATACTGCTGGTCTGGCAATTTTTTCAGTTATGCTTAATATTAATTTACTTCAGCCACTATTGAGCAAAGTAAAATGTTAAAAAATTCTAAATGAAATTAGAAAATTCCTGAAAAAATATGTTCTAATTGAACCTTGTGTTTTGTACATTTCCTTTTCAAAAAGCAGATGTAAAAATATGTTTTGAAGCTCACTTTTTAACTATGAAAAACAGTCTCTTGAAATTGCTTGTAATCATTTGACATTTCAATCACTGGTTTACTTCGCAATAGTTGTCTTTTTTTACTTATTATTTACTCTCAAACAACATTTATTCAGCTCCTTTCTATAAAAATCCATTTACATGCCAAAAACAGTCCAAAATGACAGCCATGTTCAAAGGCTTTTCTCTGCGATGTTTTTGAATCCTCAACATTTTTCAGCGCAACAGTTATTCAGCAGAGAAATGCCGGGATTCTGCTGAAAAATAACTTGAATTATGAACTTGAAGGAAAATTTATCAAAGTGTCAAAGAGGCAGGCCCTGGGATCGTATTTGAGCATGATTTATGTGTTGATAAGGCACAAAAACTTGGAATGTACTACCATGTTATGAATTACAAATATTTACTCTTTTTAATTAAATTTGCACTAGAAATTCTTGAAGGTTTTACATGACACATTTACAAAAGTCTTGTAGAAACCACGAAATATAAAGGCAAACCTCAATGAGAATTAATTAACACAACCCCATGTTAGAATTTAGAGACACAATGTTCTTAATTCATATAATTTTCACTTTAATTGCCCCATACTACACATTTTTTTTATTTAAGTTCTTCTCTTTCAAACTCCATACACCTTCATGGGAATCATTTGGATAATTTGCCAATTTCTACTAAACAAAGGGTAAAAGGAGCTGTTAACTTGAAGACTAAAGCTGGTGGAACTGAGCATTTTGAGCTTTGGAGATGTAGACAGACTAATAATAAAGAATTACTTAAACATGCGTGAATGAAACAAAACAAAACTCCAGGTATGATCAAAAATCAAAAGAGACAATTTTGTGTAACAGGATCCTTAACAGAGCTGCCAGCAACGCTTTTATTTTATTACTTAAGTAGTCATCAATTACTACAAAAGTTTAAAGTGTACCTAACCAGAATACACACTTTATACTACTGCTTTATATGAATGTGTGAGTCTGGTTGCGGGTTGTGTCAAATTTCTTATTGCTTGAAATGCGTCATTGAAGTGAAATCTGATTGCACGGTACTGAATTTGACTCGAGGCGTGACAAGTAGAGATGACAAGACTGATATCCCACTGTACAAAAGAACAGAGCTGTGGAACTGTCATGCAAAAATGTATCACTGTTTTTGGGCAAAGCAGTAGCATGTATGAGACATCCTGATCAAACAAACAACTTTGCAATTACCATATTTTTCGGACTATAAGGTGCATCTAAAATCATGACATTTTCTCAAAAATCAACAGTGGCCTTATAATCCAGTGGCCTTATGTATGATCTTTGGTTGTGTTTAACCTCCAACCGATTTGATGTTGTCCACATTAGTCTAATAACGTATTAGTGGGCGAGTCAAGAGGAGTAATATGTTGGCCACATATAGGGCGACTGTGCAACATACCGGTAGTTCTGCCGTGTGCTGTACAAGGACCCAAAATGCACCTGTTAAGAGACATGCACCATGCAGATTTCAAGTTTTGTATTTTTGTGTTAAAAGTGAACCATGTTGAGAGGGATCCGGGCATGTTTGATGCCCAAATCACCAACTGTTAAACTTGTATTTTTGTGTTAGCTACAACTGAGAGTTATTGTAAATTACCTGAATACAGCGTGTTTTGTTTCTCTTATTGTGCCTTATAATCCGATGCTCCTTATGTGTGGACAATGACACAACTGACATATTATTTGATACTGTGCCTTATAATCCGGTGCACTTTATAGCCAAAAAAATACGGTAATACTGTTTATTGGATTTATTGTAATACTACATGAACACATTTTATATAGCACTTTTCCACCTTTAAGACACTCAAAGCAGTTTACATTAGAAAAGCTTTCACCAGTTCACACAAACATGTACATAGACACTGGGGGTGAATTTGGTTAAGTGTATTGCCCAAGGACACATCAACAGCATTCATCTGTGGGAGCTGGAATCACACCGCCAACCTGTGGGTCACTGGACAAACACTCTGAACACCACCTGAGCTACTGTGACTCTGTAATCTGTGTGTTTTGTAGTATTGTGTGTTTTGTGTTTCAACAGAATCACTTAACCACGCATGACTAGTTCTAAACAATAGCATAAAAGCTCGCTGATGAGGAACTTTGCACGGTAAACTTTAGCGTAAGAAGTGTAGCGCCTCACGGAGAGGGACACTCCATGACACATGCTCATTTGTCTCCCTGTTGTGACACCAGTAAACAGGTTGCAGACAAGCTGTGCTACTTCCACAGCACATCGCCTGGGACGCCACCATCTGCCTGTGCACACAAGCCTGCCTCTCTTTGTTCAGAGACAAACTGCCACTAGAGCTGCTGGATGTTGTAATCAGTATCTTAAACAAGTCAGGGAAAAGTTTATTAAAGTCGAGTTATAAATCTGACTGCGGGCCTCTGCAGGAGCACTTCTCCAGATGTGTTGGGGAAGATTTGATTTCGCTATGGCAGAAGTTGTGGTGTGTACACAAATGGGCGCATAAAAAACAGAGGGGTAATGTGGTTGTGTCCTCGGATGAGATCAAATGTTCTTTCGGGAGATGAAACTTTGAATTCCTTCCGCGGATTGGCACAAACTATTTCTGAAAGTCATCATTAACAGTGGAATAAGAAGATTACACTAATGGCACTATTAAATTATCTTTTTCACATGGGTTCTCTTGGATATTTTATATATTTATTTGGAGACATTGCACATTAATGGACACACAGTAACAACAAGAAACTTTTCCCTAGTGGCTGACCTCTTCTGGTGTGTGATGTGCTCTACACTGTCCTCCTGGTTCATGGACACAGTGCATATTTATGTATATTGATGGGCTGTCAAACTCAGAAGTTTTTATTGGCTTTACTAATTTAAAATAAATCGCAGACAAGATCTATTTTGGAGTGTAAAAAGATTTCCAGAGCAGTTTGAGCTGATATTTCGACAAAATTCAAAGGTCTTATTCTCAGATGTGACAGAATAGCTGTGTAAATCAGTTTTTTTTTTTTTTATTTAGTTTCCATAGAGTTGCTAACAATTTTTAGCCTGCTAACAGTGCACCAGCTCTACTTTCGAGTTCTTGTACTAATGCATTATTACTCCTGTGTTTGAAGCTGCAAATTTAATGTTTTTTGCATCTTTGGAAACAGAAAATTCACTCAGTTATAGAGGTATTTTGACCCTACTTATTTCCCTTAATGTAATGAGTCAAGCTGAACAGGGTCACTTACAGTGCCGTATTTTTCGGGCTATAAAGTGCACCGGATTATAAGGCGCAGTATCAAATAATATGTCAGTTGTGTCATTGTCCACACATAAGGAGCATCGGATTATAAGGCACAATAAGAGAAACAAAACGCGTGTCGGATAAATCGAACTTTATTCAGGTCATTTACAATAACTCTCAGTTGTAGCTAACACAAAAATACAAGTTTAACAGTTGGTGATTTGGGCATCAAACATGCCCGGATCCCTCTCAACACTGTTCAGTTTTAACACTAAAATACAAAACCTGAAATCTGCATGGTGCATGTCTCTTAACAGGTGCATTTTGGGTCCTTGTACAGCACACGGCAGAACTACCGGTATGTTGCACAGTCGCCCTATATGTGGCCAACATATTACTCCTCCTGACTCGCCCACTAATACGTTATTAGACTAATGTGGACAACATCAAATCGGTTGGAGGTTAAACACAACCAAAGGTCACACATAAGGCCACTGGATTATAAGGCCACTGTTGATTTTTGAGAAAATGTCATGATTTTAGATGCGCCTTATAGTCCGAAAAATACGGTATTTCCACTTGAGTCTGGACCATAGGCTAAGTTGTTAGTGGTGCTGCTCTGTTCTTCTATATCTGTAACCTGTTCTGGGCTGCCACCTTTTGTGCTAAACTGGCAAGAACTCACTGATTGTTCCTTGTTAGTGTGATTTTTCTAACAGATGGAGTCATGGAGAGGATGTAGTAGAAGTGAACACCTATCCTGTGCACTGCTCCATTTCCTCTCATTTACTCCACAGAAAAAAACCACACTTACTTCTGTTCCTTGTATTCACACAGAAGTGGGTCGTAGAGCTTCTCAAGAGGCACAATTACAGTGAAGTGTTTGTTCTGCCACTTGTATATCGCTTTAGCGGCAACTTTGAAAACGTTCTTTAAGATTCGCAATTTAGCTGCTATTAATGTACTTTCAAAGGATGCACCTGTGTAGTGGGTAAGAAGTTGATGTGTTTACCTTAAAGTACTTTTACTTTGAAGTAGATGTGAACATGTCAGCTCACAAAGAAAAGTTACTACCTCTTACACATCATATTATAAGTTTCAACATAAGTTCCAACTGGTTCCAAACTTCTTCTTTACTCTTGTCTTAAAGCTACTATTCAGAGGTTTATTTGCTTTTTTTCATCAGTAGACGACAAATGTTCCTACTTCCCCTTCCCTCAGTTCACCTTTATAGGCTCTATTCATGGTTACATCACGATCCTTGCCTGGAAATTCAAAAGGATATGTCTTTTTTTATTTCTGGATTCTTCCAGGTATTCACAAACCAGGAAGATGCTCGGAAATGCGAGGACGACTTCCAGTGTAGTTCCTGACACTGGGCTTTCCTGGCTGTAATAAAAAAAAACATTGAAGCAAATGTGATCAGCGCTAAAATAAACACGTATACGTATGTGATGTTTGGAATAATCTTGAATTTGGCGCCTTCATCTCTTCTATCTGCATGTACCCAATGCCCAATTACGAAAACTGGACACTACTATGACATGTAGATGAAGAAAACTAGGCTTTTTCTTATTTTTCATAGATTTTTTTCAGATTTACTACAGCGAACAGAGCCCGCCTGAAGTCCAAACGTCTTCCTGGTTTGTGACATAAATGTGAATAGAGTCTATCCGGACTCACCTGTGCGCTCTGGTCTTCTTCTGTCAGGCCAAATCTGGAATACTATCAGACTGCAGTAACATAGAGAACTTCTAGTGGTGGAATGTGAGAATACAACAGGGTCGGGCCAAACAATATAATTACAGATGGTGACTTTAAAGGTGTACTATGCTACTTTTCTGGTGAAGGGTCCAACACCTGCTTGTGAAATGTTCTATTGTATAACTTCATCTGTTTAATCAATAAAAACCAACCCTGTAAATTAATAAATGCAAGATACATACTGGAGAATATTCCAGCCAGGCACAGCTAAAACATTTCTGTGGAGACAAGTAGGTGATGGACTCCCCACCTGCAAAGTTAATACAATGCAACTTTTTAAATGTGTATTGTGATAATTGAAGAACAGTATAAATTGCTTTACAGTTTGGTAGATTTACTCATTCACAGCCCACACTCAATGGCGGTGAATTTGAGCAGCTTCCCTGGGACAGACTATCAAATGTAAATTTTTGGTACAGTTTGTGAACGCTCTAACCATTAAGCCACATTATCTTTTAGAGACCTCACACATCTGACTTTCTTTTGTTAAATGTTTCATGCAGATCATAAAATCATTCTCTTTCATTTCACAGTGACCTAAGTTCTGGACTTTGGCCCACTTTAATTTGGTTAAGTGTCCATAAAGTTCACAGTCAGACCAATTCTCTAATAGAAGACACTCAATGCCCTTGCAGGTCAAGGAATCCTGTTTTAGTTTACTCAGAAGTGGAAACTGTAGATCAGTCTTTCCACGCTAGATGCTTTTTGACTAATGGAAAGACCTCTGGTACATTATTGTATCTCATATCGCCATGGTAGCAGACTGTAACGCATTAGACACAGTCACCTTGTTATTTATACTCAGCCCTAAGAGCAAAGTGGAGCTTTTCAAGGTGCCTGGTCTCAGCTGGTGTTTGAAAATACCACCATTTACTTAAAGACAGCCAGGAAATGCTTTTCAATCAGTGTGGTACATTACTTAAAGGTTTTGATAGCGTGGGTGAATTTCTCCTTCACCAAGCATTGTAACCCAAACTTTTATCCAAACAGACTGCAGACTGATTGCAGCATGTATTTAAAAAGCATAGTGACGAAGACTGCAGATTGTTGAAATGTGACAATGTACATGCTTTTGAGTATTACAGAATTTTTTTATTTTTTTTTAGGGTGCACGATGTAAATTTAATTGTGGAACATCCCTCATTTCAGGGAGAAGTTATTGCTTTGTCCAGAATAGTCCATCTCCACACGAGCAAGTGGCACCACCAAGCACGATTACAGAATGAATACATGTTTTGCAAGATATTTCCAATCAATGAAAAAAATAAAAGTAAAATAGATAAGCTGGATGTCATACTGTGGAATATTCAAGGCAATGCAATAAAAAATGGATTATCTAAACTTTTCACAGTGAAAGGATAGAATTTGTGTGAGCATTTTTTACTTTTATCCACAGCTTCAGCTTAAAGACGTTATATGCGCGGGGTATTAACTGCTAACACTTAAATCAACGTGTTACCTTTTGTCTTTTTGAAAATGCTATACTCTGCAAAACAAAGCGCTAACATGTTTTATAGATTTCACTTTTTTTTGTTTAAACACTCTTAGTCTCCTCTTCCTTCGCTCTCTACACTATCACATTACAATGGGTGTGCATCCCTCTAATGAAACTGCAGCACATAACATCAGGCGTCTAAAGGTGTTGTGCAGTTTTTATTATGTTTTTTTGTACAATTATGGAGAAGTATTGTGTGGGAGCATGGATGAAGTCGGCTTGTGGCTGAGCATTGCACAGAATCTTACAGCTAACGTGAGGAGAGAGTGAACAGTGCCTGGGAGAGATGGCTAAAATACTCATCCAGCATGTATGGATGCATCTAAAACCTCTTCAGGCATGTTTTTGACGAGGGAACAACATTATAACATAGCAGAATAAAATCTATTTTGCATAATGTAATGATAATCTAATGATACACATTTCTGCCCCATAAGTTAAATGATCTTTTAAAATGTTCACATTGTTTTTCCATACTTGCCCATTTCACCTCTGTTTTACCCCAAACTGCCTGGATGCCTTGAGACTGATAGGCTAATGGTATTTGACCTGTGCGCTGGTATCTGTGAGGCAGATAAGAGAATGGAGTGCAGCTGCTGAAACAACAGTATGGGAAGCCGTTAGAGGAGAAAGCATTGACATCCTGCTGCAGGCGATCGAACATGAGGTCATTACCACACGTTTTATAGTTGATCCTTTTCAGCAATATCCTAAATGCATGCTTAATAATTCTCAGCTTGTAAGAAATTATATTTATCCTCAGAATCTTTGTTTTAAATATAGAGTAGATCTTGGTTCTCTGTGTTTTGTTAACTGTATTTTCATGGGGGAACTATATGAACTCACAGCCTCTTGGTGAGAGTCTTTAACAAGACTTTCCCACATAAACCAGTAACAGTACCATGTGCTAGGAAGGATAATCTGGGCCAAAATGTGTGCATAGCTCAGTTATTCCAAAACTCAATTTAAGTTGACAGTACTTTTAAAGCAGAACTAAGTAAATTCTGAATTTCCTTCAGCAAATTCCTTATGAGAATACACTTGTCAGGAAGAGACTCTTCTTACATTTTCTTTCTTGTTTACTCAAATAAGGTGGTATAATGGCAAGAAAAAAACACGAATAAATATAAACAACCATGGTTATGCCATGGAAGAAACATATTTTAAGAGCTGCTGAAATCATATTGACAAATATTCATTATATTCAATTATGTGATCATATGTCGCTGATGCGTTATAAATGTCTGGGTGCAGTCTTCACTTTTGACACAATACATTGCCGGCCCGGAAAAATGTGTCACTTTTGGCATTTCCTGCTGGAGATAATTCATCTCATCTGTTAAGGAAACTTAAGTTCTGAGAAGTGAGATCCTGTTATGCACTAATCTTAACTGGAGGGCAGGGGAATGAATTGTGACGCCTTTGCACAAACTCCACAGTCCATTTGAGAAATCCGACTTTTACATTTGCCTCCAGTGTTTCTCTTACTCTAGCCTGGCCTTAGACTGAAAGGTGCATTCAATAGTAATAAAAGCAGAATTGTATGCCAAGCAGCACGTTAAGACCATTAGTGATCAAGGACTCCTGCAAGTTAAGGGTTACACTGCATTATAAGTCAGACCACTTAGCAGGATTACATTTGTATGACAACTACATGTGTTTCAAAAAATTCAAGAAATGTTCTTACCTTGAAAATTATGCTTCTTAAAATGTTATATTTGAACGTGCATTCATTGACAGTTTGGCAAAGTTTTTCTTGTTTCACAGTGGAAACATGATTCTGAGCAGAACATCTTCAGTTACACAACTTTTTATGCTGTTTTAATCTGAAATAGCATCTCATTTTTGAATGGACAGCAGGACAGCTAGCTAAGAATTCATCTAAGAATTCATCTAAGGCAGTTGGGGGGTCTCTCTAACTTGACTGCTGTCCCTTGATGCCAGTTGTCGTGTTGCTGGAAGCTGCACTGTGTAACTTTTCTTGAGCCAAGGACGCAATGATGCCATCAGGTCAAGATGTAAGTCAAATCTGTTGAGAAGCCTTATTCACTCACAGTAAGAATGCATGTTTTTTATGATTGGGGAGGACTACAATCACAACTGAACCTGAGTTGCCGGAGGTCTTGTTTTTTATCATACATGAACAGGCCATGTCCATATTTCCGTCACTGTGCTGCAGAGGCGGCACTAGCACTCACTTATGACTAACTGTAGGTGCTGGGGTTTAGATACTCACCATTTAGATCCGAGAGAGTCCATCCACCTTCTCCTGCTCATCCATGGCTGGGTCGTGGAGCAGCAGTCTAAGCAGGGACTCCTGAACTTTCCTCACCACAGACACTTCCTCCAGTTCCTCCAGGGGGACCTCAAGATGTTCCCAGCTCCCCTCAGAGACCTGGGGCCTCCTCCTGGTGGAACGTGCCAGGACCTCTCCAGGGTTGCGCCCAGAAAACATCCGGAAAACAGATTTTGTCTAACAGAGTGTCCTATGGAACCTAAACAAGAGATTCAATGTGAGGCTCATTCTGTTTTCTGATTGGATAATATGGATATTGTCTTGAGAATGTGCATTATATCCATTGTTTTTGTTTTTTAAGAAGAATTTTGCATTTCAATTGTTATCAGTAAAAGCAGATCAACAACGGACCTAAAAGAAAAGCTGATGTTCATGAAATTTGAAACATAAATCTTATCCAAACAATGCTAACCTCTGTCAAAAATGTCATGAATCTGATAAGACTTTATAGATTGAGTTGGATTCCAGCGTTGCAGTCATCACCTGGGTGTTAGTCCGTCTGCACACAGGAAAATGGGTGGTCCTAGAGTTGAGACGTGTGGCTCTGACAGATGGCCGATAAGGTGTGAGCGGCGTCTGTACCTCTGCACACTGTAATCATGCTTGCTCCAGTCTCCGAGCTCTGATTATCCACAGGGAGGCTAGCAGCTAAAGACACATTCCTTGCCTCTGACAGAGCTTTCTCCTCCATGTGTATCTGCCAGCACTTTGATCCGTGGATCCAGGCCGCTGTAATCCGCTCGTGTCAAGCAATAATAGTCGCAGTCAACCCCAAGTCTGTCTCAGTGGGCTATTTATACATTTCAAACTTCTAGGCATTCTCCTGGGGTGCATGTTTTATTTTTATTTGCGCAAAGAACAACGCTTTCTTCAAGGTCGTGCGTTTAAAAGTTTACGGCTTTTGGTGTAACTTAAGCTGCAAAGGGTTTGACGGAAGGAGGCAAATTATCACAGAGGAATTATTTCGCATTTCAAAGCAAACATCATGTGACAACAGCAAATAGAACCTTACCTGGCGTGCTGTCGTGTGAAAAGTGACAGTTAAATTGATCTTGAAAGCTTTCATGGTGCGTCAGAAATACAAATCTGCCGTGGAACATATGAGCCCAGGTGTTAAGTGTGCTTTTGTCTGACATCTCTCTGACAAATGGAGTAAATGCATTGGAGATATTTGGTCCAAAAGTATAATATGTGTTGATGTTCCAGTTTTGTCACTTAGTTTGTCAATTAGAGTGGATGCTACTAATATGTGAAGGACATTTTACGAGAAAAGGCTTTGAACCAGCAAAATTCTCTCAAGGTTCTCTTTTGAGCTTTAAGACACATTATAATGTTGCTACCTCATCAAAAACATCCCTGGACTGTTTTGTTTCATTCACACGTTTGAGAAATCCTTTATTTTTATTGTTTCCTAAGCTCAAAATGCACTGTGATGTCGTGTAGTGGTAGTTTTCAAGGGCGATGGGCGAATCCAGGGCGAAATTCTCCAAATGATCTTAATGAGGCTGTATAGAGTTTAAAAGAGGACTAAAACAGAGCGTATTTTTGATGAGGAAACAAAATGATAACTTAGATCAGAAAATACTGCAATACAGGCTCTCAAAATAGGTCGAAATAACCCCAAAATATATTGATCTATATTGTCAGACTGTTGTGTTTAGGCTTTCCTGTAGACTTCATCATCGTAGTCGTCACTTCTTGTGTTTTCTTGTCCACTCGCAGAATACACTTGAACGTGACATTGATTACAGCTGTGCTTTTTGGGTTCCAGAGAGAGAAGATGTCAGAGCAGCCACCGCAAAGTGTTGATTGCGTTTGGTCAGATTGATTTGGTTTGATTGACTCGTGATCAGAAATAGAATATAATCAGAAGTTATTGCCACTTCATGAACAAAATTCACAAACTAGGAATGGGCTTCAGCAATGCAATATAAAACAATGAATAATAATGGTAAAATATAATTAATGATCAAATAAAAAGCATAAAATCAACTGAATATAAATACAAATTATGCAACATGGATAAACTAGCAGTGCAAATAG
>KN497408.1:0-19273 GCA_000787155.1 Scartelaos histophorus | reverse complement strand
CGTCGTGTTTACCTGAAAAAGCACTATGGCAAAATGGCTATAATCCATTGTGCGTCTGAGAGGAGCACCTGCAACCCCCGATGACCTATTCTTCTTTGTTTAAATTGCTTGAACTTTTGACCTGGCTTTTCGCTGCTGAGTGATGTTTTCTGCTTACTATCCGGAGATTACTGTAAATGTAGCATGATTTTTCTAGAGGGATTACAAAAATATGAGAACGTCAAATAGGGTTTCAATTTGGGAGGCAAAATAATGGAGAATTTTATGTCAAAAGGTTGATTTTTTTGTAGATTTTTTTGTTGATTTTATGCAAGGAACCAATGGAAAAAAAACAGATGTGGTAAATGAGAAACAGTCATTTTTTTAAATATATATGTATAGTGCTTATCTACCTTCAAGGCACTCCAACCAGTCACTCATTCACACCAATGTATGCAGACACTGAGGGCAAGATGGGTTAAGTGTCTTGCCCAAGGACACAATGACAGTATTGATCTGTGGGTGCTGGAATCACCTAAATTTAGATGGAAATTATACTGATTTGTCTGGAATATTACACAGTTTGGCATTGAACTTATCGTCTAAAATAACTTGGAAAACCATGCATTGCACTGTGAGCGGGGTGGCCTTTCCACAAATCTAACCTGTAACCTCTTGCATATGGGATATTTTATGCAAGGCAATAACTTACAGTAGGTGGCAGACCCTTAAAAAAGTTGTATGTGTTTAATATTCACTGCCGCTCTTGTTCGACCCAGAAACATGATGCTGATTCAGAGGCACTAATTCATGTAGCTTCTGCCTGTCATGTGTCACAGCTCATTAGGGGTCCTGATTTATCACAAGACATCTGAGAAAACAGCCTGCCAGGTCTGACTGCAAATGCTACATGTGGTTCTGTAAAAACTAACTACTCTGTTTGAAAGACTAGCAATAAGGGAAAAAAACAGCAGTTGTTAATAAAAGCCATATGTTTTGTTTTGTTTTGGGTTTTTGGTTTTTTTTTTGCAATGGATTTGGCCAAAAAGAGTGTGCATGTGTGTGTGTGTGTGATATTGAAGGTTTTGGCACATGTCCTCTTCTACATCTTCACTGACATCACATCATAGACAATGATGAAGAAACTACTAATACTTTGACTCAATTGGAAGTTGGAAGAGACAAGGGAGACCAAACTTATGTTCTCCTAGTACAATAAATAAAGACAATACATTACAATCATAAATCTCTTTGCAAGCCAAATGTATTAGGGTTGACCTTTGGCACACTAATATGTCTCAATTTTGGGTGGCAGAGGATAAAAGTTTACCTCTCCTGAACAATAAATAAAATGAAACACGTGGTCTGTCCGCAATTTTAGTTTTGACCTTGTGTTTCTCAGATTGTCTAACCTGCTTGTCAATCTAACGCAGCAAAGGGAAATACAGAAAGGTGATTATAGCCGAGATCACATCTATGTAAAGAATAGACTTGAGTGGCCAGTCCAACTAAATATAATATATAGTGTATATATAAGTATATAAATAAATATATATATATAAGTGCATGTGGATGATTCCCAGAAAAGGAGTTGACTTGAAAGAATGTTGTAGTCTCCATAATATAACCTCACCTGCTGTCTCCATAGAGAAAAATAAGAGTAATTGTGCCACAGAAAAAACAGATCTACACTGCAGTTCTTTGGAGCTCCCAAATTTTTATTTTAATGACACCACAATGTGACATTTCGGGGTCAAGCCCTTCTTCAGACAAGGGAGCTCCAAAGCACTGCACTGCTGATCTGTTTTTCCTTTTGCACATTTTTTGTCTTTGGACCCAGCACACAGTAAAAACTTTTACTGGATGTGCATGTCTCAGTCTAACAATAAGTACGAGTAATGTAATACTTTGGAATATTTAAAGCAACATTTCCACGAAGAGAAGCAAGTGACGGACCCTCCTTGAGAAAAGAAGAACCTTTAATTTGGTATCCACCTATGCAACTTAGGGGAAAAAAATTAATTGAAAGGGAAAAGTATTTTAATTTAGTCCAGAGTCATGCCATTGTCCACACACATTACAGCAACCCGCCTCAAGTTTTAATAGGCAGACATTAATTTTTAAACATTACATTACACTTCTATAATTATCTTTGCAGGAAAAAACTTTAATCTGATTTATTTTTAACTTCTCATCAGCGTCTGTGTTTAGGCCCCTTTAATTCCAGCCTCCCGGTCCATTACCTTAGATGTATTTACCATTACATCACAAATCACAATGCTATGACATATCGTCCAGTCTTTTTGTGCATTAATCTTTAAAAACTGCCTTCTCATCAGAGCCGTCATATGGAGTGATTTGTCAAACCTGCTCCGCTCCGCGCATTTATTCTCTCTGATGTTAAAACTTAAAGAGTGATTTGACGATGACATGAAAAATAGATTTTAGAGGGGCCGCATCAGCACAACAAAGTGGAGAAAGTCAATTAACATGATGAATTACCGTGGCGCATGTACAGGGGTCTGAGACAAAAGTCGAAACATTTGGACTGCCTCGCTCCTTCTCACATTAAGCAGCAGAACCGTAATGAGCAGCCAGGTACAAAGCCGCCATCTTGAGCCTGCGGTGAACCAAGCTCGTGTGATTTATGAAGTTTGTCAGTCGCCTTGTTCCCTTTTCGAGCGAATAGGGGGAAAGCTGCTCTCAAGTGGTGACAGTCGATCCATTAAAACCAGTTTTCTAAATGGCAATAATTTCCTCCAAAGAAGCATCTGCTTTGGTGTGGCATAATAGCGCCGATAATGAGATTCTACAGAAGAGGAAACTTGTGTTGCTGGGGAGACGTGCGGCTCTCTAATACTATAAGATGAGTCTGGGGTGAGATAGAGCTTTTGAGGTCTTATATTACTGATGTGCAGCCTGATGACTAATGGTGTAAAGCAACGTACCAAGGCTCACCTGCGTACGCCTCATTAAATCGTCTGCCTTTGAGTGATTATAATATGAAATAGCAATTCAGATGATTTAATTGTTCCAAAGTTTAGGAAAAGTTTACCGTTTGAGTGTCATTGGATATGTAGTGGTTGATCAACTGATGTAAAATTAAACGTTTGAAGTCTGTTGTCTCCTGTTGCACTTGCTGTTGTCCCATAGTCACGTAGAAGTGCAAATTCCAGGCGGACTCTTATCTACCTCACTATTTTAGAGATATTTCATCACATCGGATCATTTTTTAGATACAGCACTAGCACTTCAGTAAATAAATAGTGCTACGTGAATACTTAGGCTACAGGTGTGAGTACGGACTCCCCAAAAGACTGATGTGAGGCCCTTAATTTAGAGAAAGTTTTAAGTTTTAGTTTAGTCTAGTTCGACAAAATCTCATGCTACCTTAATCAACAAACTCTATATACAGTAATACTATCACTATATAATTCAGTCAGCCATAAAATGTGTTTAAATTCAGATGACAATACTTACATTGTAGAATAGAGTCGCCTTTTCAAAGATCTGACCTGTAACTTGACCTGATGATGTCACGCTAGTCTCCATTGAGATTGACATGTTTAAAGGTCCTGTATTACACACGATCCGCATTATAATACTCATCAAAAACATATGCAGAGTTGTGTTTTGTTTCATTCACATGTTTCAGTTCCCCTTTATTATTATTCCGTACATCTCCAAAGCTTAAAATACTCAGTTCGATCTTGTGATGTCATGAAGTGAAATCATCCGAATGATTCTAGTGAAGGTGTGTGAAGGTTTTGGATGAGGAAACAACATTATAACCTACATATAGGCCCTTCAGTGCTGTAGTTCACGATGGAGAAGCTACTGCTATCTCTGTGAAGTCGAGGAGGTGAGTGAACTCTCCAACAGAAAAGTTACACAGCACAAAGTGTTCGAGCTTGCATGTTTCCTGGGGGTGTTCAAACTGAACTGCTGTAGCTTTGGAGTTTACCATGAGTTGTTCGGAAACAGTGCCGCAGGTGCCTTGTTGTCAGAGCGATGCACATTGGCTGGAGATGGCAAGCATCATTTAATCAGCCTGTGAGAGCATCTGCGCTGGGCTTTGTAAATAGATCACGTAATGAGGTGAAGTGCACTCCTCCATTCACTCCTCGGATTCTGCACAGGCCTCGGGGACAAACTGTGCTGTGGCTCTTTCTATGGCTTACAGGTGCAGCTCCAGCTCATCGGGGGACTGAGGGAGGGAGGTCGGGCTCTGAGCTGTGACCAAGCACTGGCTCCAATGACCAGATGGTGCTGAGAAGAACTAAGGAAGTGGATTCTATTATGCAAAGTCATGAGTGTCCAGAGATAGAGGGTCTCATTTAATCTGAGGTTCTTCACTCTTTGGATGAAAAAGACCTGTACAGCTTATTTCGACTTATATTTGCTGACAACATTATATAGCACATAGCTATATAATATAACACATAGCTATATAATATAACACATAGCTATATAATATAGCACATAGCTATATAATATAGCACATAGCTATATAACGTCTGTCTTGTTTATAACTTGTACAAAACAAACATGCAAATAATGTTGGGTGGGACTGGAAATAAAGAAAAGATCATTTAAAAGTGCTAAAGTGTCATGTTACCCCCATGCTTGGCCCTTACTTTAAAGGTGTACTGGATAATGTTTTTCGAGGAGAATTTGCTACTCCGAGTAAAGCCACTGCTCCTTCACATCGAGAGGAGTCAGCTGAGGTGGCTCGGGCATCTGGTCCGGATGCCTCCTGGGCTCCTCCCTCGGGAGGTGTTCCGGGCATGTCCCACCGGGAGGAGGCCCCGGGGAATATCAAGGACACGCTGGAGGGACTACGTCTCCTAGCTGGCCTGGGAACGCCTGGGAACGAGGAGTTGGAGGAAGTGGCTGGGGTGAGGGAAGTCTGGGAGTTCCTACTAAGACTGCTGCCCCCATGACCCGGCCCCGGATAAGCAGAAGAAAATGGATGGATGGAATCTGCCACCTGCTCGTCTCATGGAAACGCTATTGCTTTGGCTGTAATGTTTCTTATTATGATATTAAACTTGTCTATAATGCATTAAAGAGTCAGTATTATGCAAAATCGACTGGTTTAAGCTTTCTATGTTATAGCATTGTTTCCTCATCAAAAACGTGCCCGAGGGGGTTTTAGATGTCATCCATGCAAGTTTTAGTAATTTAGTGATTTCTCCCAGGCACTATTCTGTATGATTCTGTCCAATGCTCACATCACCCATGCTCCCACGCAACAATCTCTTCATAAATATAAAGCTGTACACAACGTGACAAACCTAATGCGATGTGTAGTAGTTTCATTAGCAGAAAGCACACTCATTGTGTTGTTATTGTGCTCTCAAGGGAAAGCAAAGGGAGGGGGAACTTATTAAACATGTTAATACGTTGTTTTCAGCAAATATAGCATTTTTAAAACAATAACAGGTAACATGGTGATCTAGATATGTTATGGGTAAGGAGTTAATACCCCATAGAAGTTAAATATGCTCTCTTTAATTAAATTACAGGTGTCTAGTACTTGGAAATCTGGAGAGCTGAGTCACCTGCTCACAGATCTGACCTGTAACCTGGCCTATTTCTGTTACCTGCTTTTCACCATTGAGATAGAAATAGTCAAGAAACAACGAGGAACATTCCAGGCAAAGCAGTAACATCTCCATGGAAACAAGCAGTTGGCAGTTACATAGTGCACCTTTAAAAAACATTGACGACTATAAACAACAAGTAAAACAGCTTTTGTGTTGTTGGCTGCCTCCCAATATTATATTAGAAGTTCCATCCAGGAAATGTTTGCTCAAAGTTGAAATGACTTTTCCATAAAAAAAGCTACTGATGCAGGAGACAAAAGTGTCTTTAGACGGAGATGAATCAGCAGAACAAATGCTGCCACTGCACACGGCGCATATTTAAGTCCTTCAGGCGTTAATTAACTTTGACTGCACAAGTTTAACACTGACGCCTCTGCTTCCATGAGACGCCAAATGAATACAATGCTTTCAAAGATATTCATACTAAAATCAGGAGAGTGGATCAGACAGGATACAATGTGGAGAGATGTCATTTTGAGTACAATCAAAGTAAGACACAAGGAAGTTATATATAATTATGATAACATTTAAGGGGACATACTTTTATGAACTTTTACTTATGTGCGACCTATTCCCACCCATTACTCTGTACTTGAACGGCAGAAACTGTATTTGTATCTAAAACTGTTAAACACATAGGGGGTAAAAACGTCTCAAAAGTAAAAACATGTAATTCAAAATCAGTCACGGTTGCTGCAGTGAAAGTCGCAGTGAAGAGGCATGACTAAGGCAAAGAATCAGTTCTGAACAAGAACTCAATGGTCTCATATAACTATGCCTTTTCAGATCAATCATGCAGTTTACAATGGATAAAAGAGAAAATTATGATCAATGTGATAGTTTATTGCATGCTGGAAATAAGCTTAATATGTTGCCAATATTAAAGTCTCAACATTTTACTTAAACCCTAAACTAAAATGACCATTTATCAATTTGGATATACTTATAACTTATAACACTCTTACTGCTTTAAAGGTGCATTGTGTAACATTGTGTTACTATTTGTTATTTGTTTCTTTGTCTGAAATGTTTCACAGTGCAGTATTAAACCTTTCTATCTTCATGAACACCAAACCAGAATAAATTACAGATCTATGGGGAGCCAAGAAAGCCATTTTTTCAAGGTATTTTTGAGCTGTAAAATCACCTGTAATAGAATATTTGTAAGAGTTGTTTAAGGTCATACTGCGGAACAATGCATAGTACACTTTTAAACTGCACAATTTCAAAATGCTTCAATGTTACTATATAAAACATTCTTTCCTACCGCTCCAAAAGAACACAGCATTTCCCAACTCATGTTTTTACATATGTGCTCAAACCTGATGCAGCGCTGTGCTTTTGCCGTAATCATTTGCTTTTACATCTGCCACTTTTGGAGTAATAACATGTCTACAGGACGCAGAGGCTGTGTGTTTCTGTGTGTATTTATGGTGCGATGTGCAGAGAGCTCAGGCATGTGTGCACACCTGCTCCCACGGCAGAGGGAGGCAGTCAAATCTGTCTGAACCATTTAAGCACATGGACTGGCCTCTACTGCCTGGCCCCATATGGAGAGCATCTTAACACGTTGTTCTCTGTAAAGTCAAATTTTTTACGCCATTACGTCCGCTGGCTTCATATATGTATAAGAGTTTGAAAATAAATGAAAAAGAAAGTGTGTGTTCATGAATTATTCCTTCCAAAACAAACTGTGACTGCAGAACTCTGGTCGCTGAAAGTTTTGAAAAAACTTCTCTGAATGCACTTAAAGGTACAGTACAGGGTATAACTTTTCTGGTGGAAGGTTCGCTCACTGTTTGTCTCAGTGGAATGTGTCACAATGTGGTATTAAACTTGGCTATTTCCATAAAAACAAGTATGTGACAGGCCAGATGGAGAGACGACCACACTCACAGTAAGAATGTATGTATTTTTGGGGCTATAAAGTGCACTGGATTATAAGGCGCAGTATCAAATAATATGTCAGTTGTGTCATTGTCCACACATAAGGAGCATCGGATTATAAGGCACAATAAGAGAAACAAAACGCGTGTCGGATAAATCGAACTTTATTCAGGTCATTTACAATAACTCTCAGTTGTAGCTAACACAAAAATACAAGTTTAACAGTTGGTGATTTGGGCATCAAACATGCCCGGATCCCTCTCAACATTGTTCAGTTTTAACACAAAAATACAAAACCTGAAATCTGCATGGTGCATGTCTCTTAACAGGTGCATTTTGGGTCCTTGTACAGCACACGGCAGAACTACCGGTATGTTGCACAGTCGCCCTATATGTGGCCAACATATTACTCCTCCTGACTCGCCCACTAATACGTTATTAAACTAATGTGGACAACATCAAATCGGTTGGAGGTTAAACACAACCAAAGGTCACACATAAGGCCACTGGATTATAAGGCCACTGTTGATTTTTGAGAAAATGTAATGATTTTAGATGCACCTTATAGTCCGAAAAATACGGTATTAAACCTTCCACTAGAAAAGTCACATAATGCCCCTTTAACTGTTGCAGTGTTTTTTCGGATTTAATTTTTCCAGTGACAAGTAACCTCTGGATTGCACTGCGCTTGTTAACACAAATCCCTATAACACTGCGCAATCCAAGCCTAAATACAAGTTGCACTAGTAAACTCTTGTCCAGCGGGAGAATTTCAATGTGGCCTGTTGTGGACTATAGGCACTCACGTCATTGTCAGCGAGAGGGACAGATGGAGGGAGCGAGTCGCTGTTTGTCTGAGTAAACTAACCTGTGATTTGGGATTTGATGGTTGAGAGGATTGTTGGCTGGAGTCAGTCAGCAGAGAAGTGAGCGGAGCCATGAACTGCAGGGGTAATAGACTGGAATAATGTGAGTCCTACTGAGCCCCGTGTCCAGCTCAGACCGTCACATATAATCCAGCTCAACCAATCTCAGAGAAGCAAAGTGAAATTGAAAACTGAATAATGTTTCCTTCCTCAAATGCTCCAGTCGTATAGTAAAGTCATATTTTATTTTCATTATCTAACTAATCTATTCATTTCCTGTCTTTAGCGGGGATTAGATCTTGATCTGCCTCCCAAGCAGCTCTACAAAGATCAGTCTTCTCATGATTTCTCAGGGGCAACCAATCAGATTCTATTTGGCCATGATGCTCTGATACATGATTTAGAGAAAGTATTTCTGATAATAAATGAAAGTAAACAAGTAGCAATGTACAAGTAGAATGAAACATGTAAAACTGGTTCATTTTAACAGTTTGCAGTGGGCCACATTTATTCCTCACTTGCCTTAAAAGTGCATTTTGTCCATTACCTGAAATTGTTGCTTTGTTTTTTCTAAACCAGGGGGCTTTTCTGGGCCACATGTTACATTCGGGGGCCAAGCACACAAATTATTAATTCAGTACAGTGCAAATACATTTGGACAGTCATTTAGGAACTTTTTTCAAACACAAAGCATTCAAAATTAATTTGGTTAAAGTTACATGTTGAAATACATACCGTATTTTTCGGACTATAAGGCGCATCTAAAATCATGACATTTTCTCAAAAACCAACAGTGGCCTTATAATCCAGTGGCCTTATGTATGACCTTTGGTTGTGTTTAACCTCCAACCGATTTGATGTTGTCCACATTAGTCTAATAACGTATTAGTGGGCGAGTCAGGAGGAGTAATATGTTGGCCACATATAGGGCGACTGTGCAACATACCGGTAGTTCTGCCGTGTGCTCTACAAGGACCCAAAATGCACCTGTTAAGAGACATGCACCATGCAGATTTCAGGTTTTGTATTTTTGTGTTAAAACTGAACAATGCTGAGAGGGATCCGGGCATGTTTGATGCCCAAATCACCAACTGTTAAACTTGTATTTTTGTGTTAGCTACAACTGAGAGTTATTGTAAATGACCTGAATAAAGTTCGATTTATCCGACACGTGTTTTGTTTCTCTTATTGTGCCTTATAATCCGATGCTCCTTATGTGTGGACAATGACACAACTGACATATTATTTGATACTGCGCCTTATAATCCGGTGCACTTTATAGCCTGAAAAATACGGTAATAGGGATGCACAGATCCAGCTTTTTCACTTCTGATACTGATATTTATAATATGATTTGAAGTATGTTCGATGTTCGATATTGACCAATCCCTGTGTAGGCATGGAAAATGGCATTTGTTTTCTTAAATTACAGTTAATTTAGTTATTATAATTTAGTTGGTTATGTAACAGTTTTTCATTATTATTGAACAGGTTTGCATCAATAAAAGTTCAAACATTATGAGATGTCTTATTACTTCCTTTAAAAGACTTAACGGACTTGGGGGTGAGCAGACGCAATTTGGGACGGTGGAAATTGGGAACCGGGTGCAGAGGGTGAGAGGTGGGGCAGTACAGGATATCGTCTTAACCAATAACATGGAACCTCTTTGTTGTCATGAGATGTTTTTGTACTGAAATCCACATCCACTTTATTTATATAGCAAATTTTAAAAACAAAGCTCTTTCCAAAGTGCTGCACAGTGATCATAAAATGAATACAACAAAAAGGTAAATTGCTCAAATTTGGTCTTACCAGTCCTCAAACAATAAAAACAGTAAAAGCAAATAAAAGCAAACCCATAAAAATCATAAAATAGCAATAAATAAGTAAAATAAATAAAAGCCACAGTGGACCACACAACTCACGCAGTGTTAAAAGCCAAATAATAAAAATAATAAAAGTGGGTCTTAAAAAATGTTCCAAAGTTTGGCATTGCAGGTTTTAATCCTATTAAATTATAGGTGTTTTATTGCTAAAGTAAATGTTCTTTGACGTGGATTCTTACCAACAGCGGACTCTCATGTCCACAGATCTGAACAGGAACTTGGTCACCTTGTGGTCTCCATGGAGTTAGATAAGTTTAATGCCAAACTGTGAAATATTCTAGGTAAAGCAAAAACATTTCCATAGGGACAAGCACAAGCAAAATGTTATATACCGTATTTTTCGGGCTATAAAGTGCACCGGATTATAAGGCGCAGTATCAAATAATATGTCAGTTGTGTCATTGTCCACACATAAGGAGCATCGGATTATAAGGAGCAATAAGAGAAACAAAACGCGTGTCGGATAAACTTTAAATAAACTCGAACTTTATTCAGGTAATTTTAAATCGAACTTTATTCAGGTCATTTACAATAACTCTCAGTTGTAGCTAACACAAAAATACAAGTTTAACAGTTGGTGATTTGGGCATCAAACATGCCCGGATCCCTCTCAACATTGTTCAGTTTTAACACTAAAATACAAGACCTGAAATCTGCATGGTGCATGTCTCTTAACAGGTGCATTTTGGGTCCTTGTACAGCACACGGCAGAACTACCGGTATGTTGCACAGTCGCCCTATATGTGGCCAACATATTACTCCTCCTGACTCGCCCACTAATACCTTATTAGACTAATGTGGACAACATCAAATTGGTTGGAGGTTAAACGCAACCAAAGGCCACTGGATTATAAGGCCACTGTTGATTTTTGAGAAAATGTAATGATTTTAGATGCGCCTTATAGTCCGAAAAATACGGTATTGATCTTTTTCTATCATGAATAGAAAGCATATTCTATCTAGAAACAGTTAAATATGTTACTGATGAAAGCTAAAGCAGTGGCTGCATTTGAGAATGTTTCATTAACTTATCGGACTAGCATGACTGAAACAAACTGTCACAAATTGGTCCCTTGGTTGAATGAAGCTTATTTAGTGGTTAAATGAGGGGCCACATGTATCGTCTTTACAAGCATTATAATGATCACACAGAGGTGGCCATTCATTATTGTAGTTCATCATTATAACTAGTTTTAATGAAGCCGCTGATGTTCAAAGCCTAATTAAGACCTGGACTCTCAATGGTCAGCTCTTAATGAAGGACCATCACCTTTGTACATTTCCAATTAGCAACTTCAGCATTTTCTCTTAACAAAGACCAGGCAGTCGTCATATCCAGAAACAATGCAGAGGTGGCACTTTGGCCCTAAAGCTTTTCATCCTTCAAAGTGTGCTTGTTGAAAGAGCACGGGCCTGCAGGACACTGATAGTGCAAAGTGGATGGGGAGGGTTGCCTTGTGCCCAACCAAACGCCATATTTGTGTCTCTATAAAAATGTCATTACGAAAAAACGAATTGCAAGAAACAAAGACTTATTGATTCATTTGTGCTCAAGTGTTTTGCTCATTTAGCTCCTAAACTAAAAGCTGTGCATTTTCTGGCACTTTCTAAACTGGATTAATGGCTGCTTGAACTGGAAAAGACTAGTGGTGTACTGGGAGTTTGCAGGAGCCTTTGAACAAAAGTAACAAAAATAGTTGTGTTCTTTCTTTACCTGTGGATGTTAGCCGTCCTTTAGGTCACTGATTTTCAACCATTTCGGTGACTTGAGGGAAAAAAATGTATTTCTGTTAAAGGTACTTGATTTTTACTTGTTATATGCATCCTAATTATACACTGCATTGAGTTTATAAATGCATTTCACAACTTTCAGAGGCCAGTTTAACCTCACTGTAAAGCTAACAACAACTAGCATGCTATTGGCACACTTCCTGGTTTGTGGAGAATAAAACACTTTATAGATGCAGACAACATTTATTCTGATTTTCGCCCTAAGAGCTGCTCATATATTATATCTGTACTGGAGCGAGATACATTAACAGGCCCTTTAATTCCCACATGGGTTTAAGCGAATAATTGACTATTTTGGAGCGTCCTGAACATTTTCTGAACCAGTTGAGAAAGCAAAACTGTCATCATTGTCAAACAGAGAGAATCTGATAAAGGAGAGATGGAAATCTTTACACTGTTTTTACAAATGCCGTAATTTATTCATATTTTATTGTGGAATCTTTTTTAACTAAAATAGCGTGTTTCAACTCTAAAAAGGATGAAAAACAGTGCTTCAGGCTATGTGTCCCTCTGCATCTTGTATTGAATTTAAAAATTTTGGCACAATCCTTGGTGAAGAAGCCACAGTCACAATAAGCTCACAGTGTAGCGTATCTGACAGCACTTTGACAGGTGCAGTGAGAACTTGCCAAGTTCAATTATGTTTGGAGTGTGGCTCCAGACAGAAGCTGCAAAACTCTCCACTGATCTCAAATCAAGTCTAATTCAGTTTTCTCAAGGCACTGACCCAAGGAAATCGCACCAAGTCAGTTGGATTGGAGTGCCGCTGTAAGTAAATGTTGTTTTTGTCTCCTTTTATCAATCTTAAAGCTGCAGTGTGTAACTCCATTCAGTCTCCATACAGCTGTTATTGTTTTTATGGAATGTTCCATAATCTACCATCTAAGCCAAGAACAGATGTTCTTATTGCTATAATAATACATTAAAACATGCCTTCTTTCTGTGTGTTGGATTGTTTTTACACAGGCAAAGCAACAACATCTCAGTGAGACCTGCAAGTGGTGCACCCTCCACCTGGAAAGTGACATAATGCATCTTTTACAAGCACAAGTCCTTCCATTTGTGACTTGGCATTAGCCAGGAGAATGTAGGGTACAGTAGGCCTACAGTGCATTACCCACAGAGTGAGTCATTTTCCTCCCACAGATTTTCTGTAATTGTAAAAATCCAGCATCTGGTGTGAATTAAGTTCAGATTGAACTGGGTATAAAATTTTATTGTGCAGAGCTTAGCCAATCTTACATTTTATATTTCTAATTTTAGTCTCAGACTTTAACACCAACAAAGTGGGTTCAAACAAGATAATCAATCGTACTGGCACTGGCACTCAGTACAAAACCAGGACTGGCACAGGACCTAATTAGTCGACATCAGGACTTCACTTCACATACGATATTGCACTGAATGGAGCTGGAAGTTAGTACCTTTTCCTTTTTTCATTACATATATTTTATATTCTTTCATTTTTAGCAGTTGTTTACAGTTCAATTCAAACGTAAATTGCATAGGCAGACATATAACTTTTAGTCAGGCAACAGTGAAATATTCAGAAACTTCCTACATTCCTACATCTGTTGTTTATGAATAGTTGCTTCCCTCCTCAAACTGTCTGTACACTGCATACTTTAATGAAGCATGTGCTCACATGCATTTTATATGGCTTTTCATTTAAGATCAAAACAAACCCTTGCATTTGCACACACAGGGTTCTGGATGTTACTCTATGGAGCCAAAACTTCAAATAAACTGACTGCATGACATAACACACTGGAATATAAACTCTGTGAGCTCACTCATTTTTATTAAAACTATATGGCCAGTATTTGGTCAAAGAGATGGCAGCAACAGCAAATCAAACCCGAGGATGTGGTCATTTTTTTAGCCAAAAGGTCACTTAGAAGATGCTGGAAAAGGCACCAACCCGCCCACAGTGTCAGAGCGCACTGTGTGTGAGATGAATAGTCCCTGGTGAACTGCCGTGGTCATGTGTAACAAATCACATCGCCTCCTGGGTCTGTCCAAAGCACCGCGCAGATGTGCTGTGCGGATATTGTCCAGCTCATAACACATGTTTATCACCATCGTAATCACACATGGGCGCATTTTAATTGGCTCAGATTAAATCAATTATAAATATGATTATAAATGTATATATGATATGAAGAAATAGTGCACAGTTGTGTAATTGCTTTGCATCATGCTATGTGCTAGTAATGGTTTTGAAAGGAAAACATTCCTTGAAAGAGCGCGGCCTTCAGGAGGCACATGTTTAGGCATCTAACGTCCACACAGAGCTGCACACTAGAGAGTTTAGTTTGACAAAGCAACATGGGTGAAGTGTATTTCACATTTTCTAACTTAAAATAATGTCTATATTTGGAACAGACTTTTAACTACACCTTTATTTTGAAAGACTTATTTAGGCATTGGAGCTTTCACTAAAGATGTCAGCAACTGGAATGAACAACTAGAAAGTGAAACAAATAAAGATGCTAAGAATTCTATGCTAATACAGCCAGGCCTTTGTTGTGAACACAATTTGACCACAGAGCAAGTCTGGTGATGATTTATGGATTTAAAAACTGCATAAGAGAAGTTTGGATTTTTACCTGTGATGCAACAATCTGGGCAAAATTGTGCACTCAGAGGAGACAACACTGGGTTAATGTATTAATGAAACAAGCATGACTGAAGCAAACACAACCTAAGCTGTTTGATATAGGATTTTAACCAACAAAACATGGCCCCAAAAAGACAATTTTGCATTATATGTGTCCTTTAAACTTTCCAATGTATTATTTTTAACTTTTAAGTCAAACCAACAAACAGTTTTTATTATATTTACCTGAATGCTTAGGCAACACATAAAAGGGTAGTAACATTCTGTGGAGAATATATAGGCTATAAAATCTGGTGCGTTTAATACTACAGATTTAGCTTTCTTCGTCACTGAAATTTATAGGAACATTTACCTCTGAACTAAGGTCTATTTTTTATTCTGAACTTAACGCTTTCAGACACATTTCTACCTCTCCTCCCCTTTAACATGTTTATGAAATCCATGACACGTTCGCTGTCCATTATCATACATCTTTACATGTGGAAATATATGGAACAAACTGCGTGCTTTTCCCGCCAAAGATGACCACATTATTGCAAATTGTTTTCACTCCCTCCCCTCATCTTCCTCACCTTATCTCCCGCTGCAGACATGTGCGTGTGAAAAAGCACAGACATCCCTCAAACCCCAATAACTCAGATAACCCATAACCAGACCTGTACTACACCCAAGGGAAACATGGAGCACTTTTACACCTTAAATGCCCCTCAAATCAATTACTATCCGCGCATTCATTTGACATAACGGCACTCACCAGCACCAGGGGCTGAATCCTAACGCATTTATCGCTGGGGTTTTTAAAGCACTCCATCTCCTTTCGCAAACAGCCCTCTCAAAGCTAAACAACCTGAGTTCAAACCTCACATTTCATATTTGATGTTAGGTCATGAGTGGCACGGCTCTTGTGATAAACCAGGTAAGGCATAAAAGAACTCACGCTGTGCCCTACTTAGAACAGAGCTCGTATAAATAGACTATTGCTCCCCTTTTAAAGATACATACGACTAAGGCTGCCGGGGGGTAAAATGTGTTGTCAATGGAGGCGCATGTTACAAAAGCTGATCATTTAAGTAGTACACACCTTTCAGACGTGCAGTATTTTTAGGCAGGTCTAGATTGCTGGGTTGAGATGGCATAACATTTCTGTAGGTCTTATTAAAGGTTGTATATCACATAAAATGCATTATTGTGAGCTTAAAGCCTCGCTGGAATGTTACCTCATCAAAAACATACCCAGAGTTGTGTTTTGTTTCATTCACACTTATCTGAGTTGTGCTTTATTATCAGTCTGTCTACATCTCCCAAGATTAAAGTGAAGTGATTTTAGTGAAGGTGTATGGAGTTTAAAAACAAAGTGGAGCACTTCCTGTATTATCGCAGGGGTGTTTTCAGTTTGAGAGGATTCATATGCAGGATTTGTGTGTTATACATGTGTGAATAAAACAAAACTCCAGTGTTTATGATGAGGAAAGATAACATAGATCAGGAAATGTATAAACAATTTAATTTTGTACACTTAATGTAACATTATGTAACTTTCCTAGTGGAAGGTTTTTTCCTGCTTGGCCTGTCTCCATGGAGATGTTATTGCTTTGACTGGAATGTTCCACACTATGGCATTAAACTGGCCTCTCTCCATCTCCACCAGGTCAAGTTACAGGTCAGTTCAATGAAGAAAAGAAAGAAGAGAAAAGAAAAAATGGGGCCAGCAGAGAATTACTTCTGCAGTTTTGAACAGGAGGTCAATGGACCTGCTTATATTATCAATTTGTATTAAATCACTGCATTGCTAATGCTAATTCCAGTTTACAATGAACAAATTTTAGAATTTGTGATGTTTGCATAAATACTTGGAATAGAGGCACAGTGTTTAGACAACCACTTGATCAGCTTGAAATATTTGTTTTATTAAAATTTACATTTATTATAATTTACCCTTCATCAAACCATGCACACAGTTTTGTTCTACATTTACATCATATTGCATTTATTAAAATAATTCAGGATGAGCCATCTGCACTAATCTATAACTAAACTAATCCATTTGGAACAATAGTGATTATCTGCTCCTTTCTCAGACATTGTTACCAGCTGTGTGTACAATTGCCTTTATGCTTGTTTGTATTAATGCGCCAAAGCTATTTTACATTTATATTAAACACTGGCTTTGGTACAACAACAATTTACATGTGTCTAATTGGAAATATAGAAATCTATAATTTACATGGGGATTTGTGAGTGCACAGCAGATGAAAACTTCTAATTGCTGAGCTTCTCTCCAATTACTCTTCGCACTTATGTGGCAGCCAGGACTTGCACAGTGGCCAATTTGACAAGCAGCACATCTCCATACAGCGTACTTGTTCGGGCATAAAAGAGTGTCCAGGTAACAGATGTTCTACTCAAAGCTGAAAAGCACAGCGCTGCATTAACACAAAACAGTGCAAGACAACAGCTTAAACCAAATAGTGTTGGTAAAACAATCACATTAAGAGTTGGATTTTGGGTTAGGGTTGAGTTGCAAGACTATTCTCACATTGAAGGAGAGGGAAATGTTATAGACTTAGTATGACATTTGATACATATATTCCTTTTATTACCTCCAATAGAAAAGTCAATGGAACCGATATTGAAAAATGGGGGTTGCTAGTTCAACACCATAGAATTGCTATTTTATTACTCAAGGTATCTTGCTCTACATTAACTTACTGAAAACACAGGTTTAGAGAACAAGTCTTTCACTAAAAAACTTAAACAGTGTAAGAGGTTTCTAACACACCCTTGTTTACAGTTTAAATAATATCAGTTGTTAGTCAATCACCCTAAAGTGTGAACTGTCACCTCAGTTATATTTTGCTCATGTCTGCCCTTAATGGGGGATCTCACTCATATTAACATACGGTTATGGGCAGAAAACACATTACATTATACATTGCACTTTTAACTTGTAAATATTTATTGTATTGTATTTCATATTTGTGTATTGTATAGTTGTTTTGTGTTTGTGTTGTCTCCCCTTGCCAGGACTACAGATGGAAATGAGCTCTGAGCTACAATCTGGTACAAATATCCCATTGTGCATAATGTAATTGTACACTGTCCTAATAAACCAATAAATAAATAAATAAATAAAAGGTATTCAGAATATGACAGAAGTGACAGTTCACACCATAGATTACTTCAATTGACTTAATTACCAATACTTCAACTAAACAACTTACTAAGCAACGTTAGCTCCTCCCTTCAGACAGATACAAGGCAGTGACTTACCAGAACCAAAGAAGCTGCTCGGATGAGCGGTGAAACGTATTTATTCTTTAAAGGTTCTATATTATGCATTTTGTGAGCTTTAAAATGTAAAATGTTACATCAAAAACACATCTGGAGCTGTGCTTTTATTAGTCTGTCTACATCTCCAAAGCTCAAAATGCACTGTTCCACCTTTTGTTCAGTAGAGATCAGCAATTCAAGGTCTGAAATCACCTAAACAATCCCAGTGAAGGTGTATGGAGTTTAAAAACACAGTGGAGAACTTGCATTATACTGTATCACCATATGACATCACAAGGTGGAACAGTGTTTTCTGTTTGAGAGAAGAAGAGTCATTGAAAACCACCTGAAAAACATGAGAAAATAACATTATAACAGATTAGAAAATGGTGTAATATGGGCCATTTAAAACTTTCTTGTCTAGTTGACAGAATTCAGTTTCCTCTTGCAACATTTAGTTAATATTTTACACACTGACACACATTTCTACTTTTCTCGTCTTTATTATTAAAAACATCCCTTTGCTCAGGGCTGCAGTCTGTTTTGCTGTGTACTTGGACTGACACGCCGCCGAGCCTCCCCTGGTTTACCCTGTTCTGCTGCATGTCACTATCAGAGTGGATAAATAATTTGTCTCCTGTTCCATTAGCGGTGTGGTGATAATGAGACGTGGCAAGCTCGCGTTCAACATTGTGGCGCAGGCTTCACCTTGAATCAGGCGGAGTGTTAATCTCAGCTAAGCGCTCCTCTGACACGCCGCTGCCTTCTGTCTGGGGGGAACCACTTCTTATCACACAAACACCACGGCCCCGCGTATATTAAAAGCGCATTTTTAGCCGGATGTTATTAGCCGCAATGACATATCGGAGTTAACAATGATCATTTGTCTGGGAGGAAACGGCAGTACTATTTATGTTTATGTGATAAGCAGAAGTCTATTAATACAAGTGACGATAATGTAAGGCAAATGAGAATATTGCGGGAGGTAAGGTTATTTAAGACATTGGATTAAAAATGCTAAATCCAGAGTGTTTGGGGTTTTTTTGCCCTATTTGCTGGTCTCCATGGAAATATTACAGTTTTGCCTTGATTGTTCCGCAGTATTGAAACAAACTTGGTGATCACAGTGGAGACAAGTTAATAGTGTTGTGGTACTATACAGACTGTGGTTTATCAATTTCGCACACAAAAATCGTTCTGACATAAAAACAAGGACAAACAATATAGAAAATTAACTTTATTTCATCTTCTATACATTTAAAATGGTCCTTTTTTGGACTTTTATAGACTTGAATGTTGTATGGATGGGTATTTAAACTGTGTAAGTGCTAAAGTAAATGAGAGAGTTAAAGTGTGTTGAAGTC
>KN497403.1:30026-44898 GCA_000787155.1 Scartelaos histophorus | reverse complement strand
AACATGTTATGGCTAAGACTACCTACCAACTTAATATTTTATTTTATAACCGGCCGCCTTTATGGTCCAGATTTTGTATATTTATGTGCACTGTCGCCATAGTGTTGCCTGGAATTCTGATACTAATATACTTAAACTAGAAACAAGATTAATTTGAGCATCACATAAAATTGGAAATAGAATGGTCTAGAATTTTGGTGGTTTCTAGGTTCTAGACCAGACCTGGGTAATGAATGTACTGCTCCCGGGCCACATACCACACTTTACTTGACTCTGACTCGTCCATTTAAGCTCTTAAAATACAAAATAAACATGTTTTATCATTTTTACCTCATGCATGGACTAAAGCTGCATTGATTTTATTTTAAGGCAACCTCACTTTCTCATTGCTTAGTGATAACATAAACTCTTACCAGTGTTCCCAGCTTGTCAAAACAAAGCTATTTACTGTTTTTTTAATATGAAGAAATACAATTTATATTATGCAGAATTGAGTTAAGCATTTTGGCCCAGCTCTTCACATTATTTTCTGCGTCTCATGTGGCCCCATGGAAAGAAATAATTGCCCACGCCTGCTATAGAACGTGTTATAAGGTGTCATACTCATTTCAACATTTCAATTACACTGTAGTTTCTGTAGAAATAGCTAAAACTTGTTGAACCAACCTTATATTAGTGACTACACCCAAGAACTCACTGTATTGCAACAAAAATCTGTGTCATTTTAGCAGCTTCCCATCTTTGTTAAATAATATTAGCCTACAGAATGCTGGGATGTCATCAGAAACCCAGCAAAGGCAATATTAATTTATTATTTTTAGTTTACAAATAAGTCTTATAGTATATACACTTATAGTATATACACTTATAGGATATACACTTATAGGATATACATTTATATCAAGGCTTCTCTTTGATATCAAAATGAAGTGTTAAATTTTCGCATGATGACAACACTGCCATATTGAACTCTCCTTTAGTTCTCTGATTCTCGTGTTCTGATCCAGATGGTGTAGGTTTCCTCTCATATCCTCTCATAGTTTCCTAATGAACAGCTCACCTCCACAGATTTGCTGACTGCTCCTGTTTTCCTTCAGCAGTTAGTTAATTGACAGCAGCTCAACACACAGCAACCTTTTTTTACGTCATCTGAAAAATGCGACCTTCCTCAGAAAGAGCAAACGCCTCGCTGTAATTGTCTTTCATGACCGCATCTGTGCACATCTGTTTACTAATCCACCTGCTTTTAATCTGCAACATCAAGGTCTTTACTCAAAAGGAATGAGAAGTTTTCAAGCTTTTAGGAGGTTGTGCATCGAATTTCAAACATTATGAAAACACAATGCTCCCGTATTTAACTAACTCAAAGGTGTCATAGTTTTTATTCAGCTTTAGTTTACATGTCGCACACTGTATCACTTTGATCAATCAAATGTGCTTTACAAGACGGCACATCTCACAGGTCTATTTAGGGCTGGATTTATATTACTTTATAGTTAAGATTAATGTTACTATAAAGTACTATCGCGCATGTATGTAGAAGTAAAAACTACTACAGGAGTTTGGATATAAAATGTTTTAATAATGTATGCTTTTTAAAACATTTTTGCACTGTTTCTTGTATTTCCACAGAATTAGCAACAAAATAAAATAAAAATAAATAAAAATCTGAAGGTGAGATGTAAGACATGCAAAACTTTGTCACTTACAGGGTGAAGAGTATCCAAATTTTTTACTAAATTAAGAGCAAATTAAGTACTATACTTAAATACTGTGTGTCTAATATAGTTAAGATGAATGTTACTTTAAAGTACTATTGCGCATGCATGTCAAAGTAAAAACTACTACAGGAGTTTGGATATAAAATGTTTAATAATTTATGCATTTAAAAACATTTTTGCACTGTTTCTGGTATTTCCACAGAATAAACAACAAAATTAAATAAAAGTAAATAAAAATCTGAAGGTGAGATGTAAGACATGCAAAACTTTGTCACTTACAGGTTGAAGAGTATCCAAAACTTTTACTAAATTAAGAGTAAATGAAGCACTATACTTAAATACTGTATGTCTAATATAGTATAGTAATATATAGTAGTATATAGTAAACTAAAATATGGTGTCAGAACATTACTATGAAAAATACAGTTTCTCAGGTTACTCACATAAATGTACAACTTACCTCTGTCAATGTGCGTGAATGTCACTGTTACTGTTTAGCTGAGAAATCTGAAGTCAGCAGTGCAGTCTTTTACAGTTATATCCTCCCAAATCAAATGATCCAAGAAAACGCTTTTAACTTGCTTCTAATTCATTCCCATCTCAACGCTTCTGCACCCAGGAAGTTACCGGGGAGTCTGTGCAGCCTGCAACATTGTTCTCCTGAAGGCGTTTTTAGTTTTCCATCGAGTTATTTCTGAGGAGCGCGAGAGAAAAGTGCTGGCCATAATTGGAAGTAGCGGGAGGTGAATTCACTGCAAGGCCCGATCAATATCCCAAAGAAGAGAAATATGCTCTAAAGGCAACACATTCGAATCAATCATACACAACATAGCACTGGGTATTAAATGTTTAACAGTCACAATTTCTTATTTGGGACATCCCTGAATAATGAACCCAGAATGACCGAATCTTCAAATGGCAGTTTTCTCTTTTGGCTACACATGCATGACACCTCTCCGTCTGCTCTTTTGGGAACAGCCAATGGCCTTACAGGCGATGTGTGTTTTGTTTGTCCAAAGAAAAATGCAGTTGGAGTCCAAGATGTACAAGCAGCGTTGAGCAGTTGACACCGTAGGTCAAAACTCATTACTTGTAGGCGGTGCTCTAAAAACACCACTGAACCAAGTATGTCTCAAATTCCCCTCACCCCCAGCTAACCCCTTTTTTATACAAAGTTCAGCTCCGCTCTCATACGCAGCACTGCATTAGATTTTAGGGCAGGTGTGTAAACATACTGGTAACTGTGAAAACTTTACAAAGCGCTCATCATTTTTAAGTTTTGTTATGAATGTTTGAGCAAAGGTCATAGCAAGGACATTGTTAACACAGCCACTCTTCCATTTTATAAATTTAGATTAAAAGCAGCTGTATTTTTCTGCACAAAATTAACACAGAATTTGTTGTAATCATTGTAATATTTTAGACATGTTAAACATTACAAATGATGTTTTGAAAATGTTCAGTAATTTCAAATGCCTTACTTGTATTAGTATTAGTATTAATTTGTAGTAGCTCTAGATTTACTCACATAACTTTGCTTTACAAATTGTGTACTTTGTTGCTCACATCATTCATTTACTCCCCAAACCTCTTTGTTCCACTGTTTCCTTTTGTGTAGAACTTGCCTGAGCTAAAATTAGAAAAGATTAATATGGTTATTTTCCCTGAACTAGAACCATAAATTTTATCCAAACCCACCCAAAAAATCTCACATTCACCAGTAACTGGCCTAAAGAAGAAATCATTTGTATCTGTGCTGCTGTTTTGACCTTAGAGATTGATGTAGTGGGGAGAAGCAGGCTTTTTCAAATCCAAAACATGGACAGGAAATCATTAAAGGCGTACTGTGCCTATTGGGCGCTCAAACACTGTGTAAACTTGAGCCAAAAAGATCCAGAGGTCAGTTATCAGAGATGTGTACTTAATCCTCTCTGCTTGGGGTCAGCGGCTGCAGGTCCCGGCTGTGTGGAGCTCGGGGCTGTGGCCGTCTTTGGTGACCGTCCAGTTTGAAGCTTCCTCCCTGATCCAGGCCACACATCCTGTCCTGGGACGCTGACCAAGCGCCCTCACAGATATTCACATGCAGAAGCCGAGTGAGAAAGACGGAGCACTGTGACAACTATTAACACCTCCCCTTCAGCTCCCGGCCCCATTTGTCAGGGGGGCTTCAAAGGCTTTTGTTCAGATGTTGTTAAAAGGGTTAAGATGTCAGCGCAGTTACATGAACTGAGTAAAAATACAAATATAAATGTTGTTTACGCTGTATAAACACTGGATATGTCTTCTTACCACAGATGCAGGAAGTCATCTTACAAGTCCAGTATTCTTCTGTTTCTGTCTTATTATGTGCATTTCTGCAGTAGCAAAATTCCATATTAAATAATTTCATGTTTTCAATCCAATCCACTTTATTTATATAGCACATTTCATTTCGTTTCCAAAGTGCTGCACAAATACATACTAAAAGCAAATAAATAAAATAAATACTTAAACACAGATTAAAACATATTAGTCCTAAAACAATAAACCAGTTTTCATTTAGCACACTTAAATACATGAGATTACAGAAAATATTAGAATAGAATAGACATAGAATATTTATAGAAACCATTTTTCTCTAACTTTTACTGTTTATGAAATAGTTTTGAGATACTATTTCTTTCTACCACTTCTTTATTCGCGGTTTGACTTCTACTAAATGAAGCACATACTATTGTACTGAATTGCATATTGATTTACCTGGTACTCTTCCTGTTGCAATCCTCCATCTTGGGACTGGCTCAATACTGCTTTATAAAACTTTGATGCTGACTTGTTTATTAGCATTTGCATACTGGCCAATACCAAAACTCCCCTGTAATAAAAGTGGTTTTGGGGAATACAATAGGTCATTTTAGTGAATCCTCGCGGTGTGAACTTACTGGAGCTTTCACGACAGTAACCGTATCCTCTTCACGCCATGTAAATGTAAATGCCATGCGAGTGTCGTCAACCATTAACACCTCGCTCTCCTCCCACCTCGGCACGCAGGACACTTCAAACAGCCTTTGTTAAACAGTAGTGTAAGGGGTTAAAGAGTGATTTGTGGAGCGACCGCGCTGAGAGATGTGAATGTTTGGCTCACGGTTTGCCTCTCCACCAAAGACCCGGAGACAGGAAAGGGACAGCACAGGCAGGAAACCGAGGTCTAATCCCACTAGACACAACTCACTCTGACAAAAGCCATATACTGACCATTAACTTCTAAACATCTCTATCCTCCTGCGTACGCTTCACTCCCAAACAATGGAGACACGTGACGGGAAGGTCCCAGCGCTGGAGCGGGCGGCTTTAATGTGTGCGTGGAGCTAGATAACCCCAGAGGCCAAGGACGGTGGCGTTTTAAAGTGACATTGGGTTTATGTAAGAGAACGGGGGATTCCTTACATCATGTTTTCCCTTGTGTTTTCATTTATTTGGAAATAGGGGGGAAAATCTAGGCAGGAAATAAGCTCAGTGGCGTGATACTGACAACATGATTTAACAGATGAGACGTTCAAAACCAAATCAACTGTTAACATACGATTTTTGCTTTACAATGAAACTGGTTTGGTGGTTTTTACTCTTGTTGGATGCCCCAATAAAGCCAAAATTACCTGAACTAGAGCGTGCTCATTAGCCGTATATAGCTGCTTGGGTCTTTTTAATTGGGAGGTCTGCAGCCAATCCTCTCAGTTGGAAGCAGAGTAGAAGAAATAGGACTATTTTTGCGTTAAATGGTAGTAGGTTTTGTTTTTTATGTTTAGGAAATCAATAAAAAAGTAGAGTATCTGCATTAAAAATAAAATAATATATAAAACAAATGAGAATGAGCCTTGGTGGAGGACGTGACTTGTCAAAGTGTCCATAGTGTGTGTCCATAACTAAATCATTGGGATACAAAGCTGTGATGGTACCTGCGTTCATTGTTATGTAAATCCAACTATAATCAAAATGTGTAAACAATGACCAAAGTGAAATCCTTTTAAATGAAGGTTTCAAATCGCTTAAGGCGCCAGAACCTCCCAAAGCTCGCGAGGTGGCAGCGTATTAGCTTTACAGAATTTAAAACACCACGTCGACAATAATCTCCAAGACACTTTTGGGTTTTGAGCGATACCTTGAGGATTTTTATACTCGTATAAAATATGATTTTACCGCCTCAAGAAATGGGACAAATATTCACAGTGGCATCTTTTGAGTAAAGAAAAATCAGATCATCTTCGGTGAGCTCATTGGAATTGCAAATTTATATCTTACAAATACCTTATACCTTACAAAGTCTCATGTCACCTTTTATACTCCTTCTAGGATCATTTTTCTATCAAGTTGTGCTATTTGTTTATTAACATTTACTAAAATATAAAGGCTACTGTATTGTTTCTAATTTTATAACACTTAAAATACATAAGTTGCTTTTAAATATGATTTGTTTGAACTGTCTATTCAGTGAACTGTATGCGGTCGTGCAGAGACACTTGCATGTTATAAGTTAACATCTCCAACTGTCCTCCTCTCCCCTCTCTGAGTTTGCAAGCCTAATTGGCACTCTGTTTCTTTAATTAAAATCTCTTCTAATTGTAGCCAAAGTGCAAATGTTCCTAGGCCTATAATTTCCCTATTGCGCCGCTGAACCATTGAAGGCTGCAGGGGAGGAGTTTTGAGCGTGAATAATACAAAAACAGAGCTTCACTTCAAATAGGTCTGGTTCTGCTGATTGAGGTCAGTCATCTAAAGCCTCAAGACAACTGTATAGAGAGCAATGGTGTTGGATTCAGCGCATAATATAGGCCTTTGTCAAGCATCCAGGCTCAGGTTAGTGTTAAAAGAAAAAACTGTACAACACCCGCTATTGTTGAGTCCAGTGATTCCCAAAATGTAATACTGTCCTTTTGCATGGGACTCCTGTGACTCTGAGCCAAACTATGTCAACCTGCTTTTGATGCTTTAGCCTACATCAATTATTCACCAACTTTTCACACCAAGTTTCAGAACAGTATCGGCCTTTCTCCAAATCGAACCAGTAAGCACCATCTTAGGAGAGGCTGATCTGAAAATGAATGACCCATTAGGAGGTGTAAAATGATTTATTTATCTCAGAAGTTAAAGGTGCATCGTGCAACTTTTCTGGTGAAGGGTCCAGCAAATGCTTATCTTCATGGAGATGTTTTTTCTTTGTCTGTATAGTATTAAGACTTTCTATCTTCATGGAGACCAAACCAGACCATGTTACAGGTCAGATCTGTGGAGAGGCGACCCCACTCACACTCAGAATGCCTCTTTCTTGGTATTTTTGAGCTATAAAACAACCTGTAACTGAATAAATATAAGGTAGAACTGTTTAATGTCATATTGTGTGTAACATTCCAGGCAGAGCAATGACATGTCCATAGAAACAAGCAAGTGATGGACCCTCAACCAAAAAGTTACATAGTGCAGCTTTTAACAGACAACTAGAATCAATGTGAAGGACAAAAGCTGCAAGAAAATTGAACCAAATCAACTCGTAAAACTCGATAGTATCATTAGGAGAAGTTTATTGCAACGACTGCCTTATGCACGCGATTACATTTCAAACCTGGAAGAAAATACTAATTTAAAAAGCTATATATTGACATGAGTGTCAAGTTTCTGTTTTGTCTACTTCTAATACATGAGCAATTGTACTGTAATTACTGTACAGTTGTTTATTTTGGGTGGTAAATATGGCTCCATGACGAATCCTTATTGTTTCTCAGTTTTTCTAGCACTCGGGGCAATTTTCCGGCGGTGGGTGGCCCGGCGCTGCTGAAAGAATGCAAGGGGGAAACTGTGACTTCCTCTCTCCTAACTCCAGTCTGTACGCTTGAGTGAAAGGCAACAAGGGCCGAACGAGGCTAGCAAGCACGTAATAAGAAACACTTAGCATCTCATAGACACGCTCTCGTATCCGGACTCGTAAACCTTAATGACAGAGTAGTGATAAACAGTGATTAGGATGCCCCTGGTGCTTTTTACCTCTTCAGAAGCCCAGGCAGGTGTGCATACGAAAGAGTCACATTATAGAGCAGTGTTCGCAAATTTATGTCAAGTGAACTTGATATGCTAAATGTAGGGACGTCATCTCTGGTCTGAATACTGGTGTCCAATTAACTACACCCACGACATGTTTTGGCCAAACGAAGTAAAGTTAGTTTGGAATAGACGGAAAATAATACATTACTACAGTACTATTCATAGGGAGTAATGAAGTATTTACTATCTGGGGAAAAACAGTATTAAGTATGTCAGTAGGGCTTATTTTGTCATTGAACATTGCCATTTTAAAATAACAGGTTGTTGCCTGATTTGTCAATGGTTAAGTTTTTGTACTTCTTTAATCTTAAAAGTGCATTGTGTAACTTTTCTGGTGTAAAGTCCATCAAATGCTTTTCTCCATGGAGAGGTTATTGCTTTGCCTGGAATGTTTCACAGTAAATATTCACATTAATATTAAAGACATTCAACTTTTCTATCTCCATGGAGACCAAACCTGACCAAGTTACAGATCTGTGGAGAGGCGACCCCTCACTGTCAAAATGCCGGTTTTTCTAGATATGTTTTGAGCTATAAAACCACAAGTAATTTAATAAATATGAGGTGGAGATGTTTAATGTCACCCTGTGGGACATTCCATATAAAGAAACAAGATATATTGCACATATTGCACCTTTTAAATATTTTTTTGACAGTATAATTTCTTACAGTATTTGGCTTCATTTTTACACATGTAGTAATTTCAAATGTCCTTTATATTCTGCACAACACCCAGCTCCACAGGCTGGGAAAGTGGAATCCACACTAATATTGTATAATTTAATAAGACACTTTCAAGTCATTTTGGTGAACAGAGGAGATAAATGGGGGAGAGGCAGGAGGAAGCAGAGTTTGTGTGAAACGTATGAAATTAGCAGGAGATGAGAAGTGAACAGCTGTGGGTGTGATAGAGTGATCAGCACAGTCATTATGGAGTAACAAGATCCATAGAGTCACATACTTACCATTTCATCTACCGCCATCCTTTACTGTAAATTAGTTTGTATTAAAATGTTTATAGGGAAAACAAAGAGGCTTTTAATATGGAAGCAGGATGGAAATCAGTGCAAGATCCCAAACGATATTATGAAAGAAATAACATAGGGATGACCATTTTGTAATAGAAGCCGTATTTACCATGAAGTAGTGGCCGCCTGTGCTCAGAGCTGATGTTTTACCAAATGAAAGAGCATGTGGCAGGACGTGGGAGGTGGGACCAACACATTGTAAACACAGGAGAAAAACAACACTTCCACGTTGTCCAGAATCAGTGTGGTCTTTTTACATCTAAATTTCATATGAATGCGGCATTAAAGGAATATGGGTTGAATTTAGTAGGGATCTAGCTTTTTCTTTTCCGATACTCATATTGATACTTTTGCTTTTGCCAGTACCTATATCAGCCGGTACTAGAGGAGAGACTTAGAATATTATTTATTTTCTTTTAACACAAATGGCGTATTGGTAAATATGATCTAAATGTGTTTTTTAACTATTATTTATAATTTAAAGTAACTAAGGAGCAGTATAAAAAAAGTATATCTGCACTCCATCTGATACCAGTATTATATCTGCGCATCTCTAGAATTTTGTTTAATATAATTCAAAATTGTATAATTAAAATTAGAAAAATTGACTCAGGCTGCCGTTGTCTTTTTGGGTCACCGCTGTAAAACATCTGCTTCTGTCTGCAAGTTTATTGATGAGTTGCTTGTTATAAACATGGTGCTGTTAGACAGAATACATTTTACACGCTGGTTGTTTCTAAACGAGTATATTTTTATGATCCATTCATCGATGGAAGAAAATATATTCCTCATTGAAAATTTGGGCCCAGAAATTCATAGTTTTAATGCAGGTGGAAATGTGTGAGACGGTGTAGTGTGAATCTAGGTCGCCAGACTTTACTCCTGAACTTTTTATGGAAGTCTAGTTCAACAAAACATCTTAATAACCTTATGGAGAAACCTGCACCAAAGCCCACATTTCTTGAAGCATCCTATTCTCATTCACACAATCTCTCATCACGGCGCAGTGGAGGCGTATTAAATCCTGTTTATTGGTAAATCCTAACGGGCCGCCCTTCCAGATGAGCTTTGGAAGGGAGCATGTTGAGGAGCACCATCCCATCAACTCAAATACGAGTCACAATTCAGCACAGGCAATCTGTGAGGACAGCTCAGGAAAAAGATGTGCTCAAATGAAAGCAGCCTTTTCACCTCCACCTGGCTGCACCAACTTGCACGCAGTAAGGTCTCGCGTTTTATTGGGATCCTGAATCATAGCGGGACTGCTCTGTGCCAGCAGTCTGCCCTTCAAAAGATTACAAAAATCAATTCTATTGTAATCACACATGGTGACTGGGGAGGGCTTAAATCTTTCCATACTCCTGTCTCCCCTTGTCCCTCTGTCTTTATGTTTGTGTCTGTGTAAGCCTCGTCGATAGCCTGTTTTCACTCGGTCCCCTTTCTGTTGGACAAAAGGCTCATTTTGCAGGTTTAGAGCAACCAGGAGGCTGATGTCACATGGGAGCAGCACAGGCAGAGCAACAGAAACAAATGGATGCAGGGAGGACTTTTTTAAAGTAGTACTGAGCATGTTCCTGTAGATGTAATTGACTGGAGAAACCCCATCTTCTCTCCTAATCCCAGTGTAAGACATGGCACCTACTTGGTATGCAGCTCAGGCCACAAAATATGTTCTCAGAACGACTTTAAATTGCATTTCTCTGGATGTTGTGGAGTTGTGGTACTGTGTGTCATTTTTACATGGCCTCACATGTTTTTTATGTCTTTTCTGCAGAGGTCCTGATGAACACCAAGTCAGAGACGTCTGATCTGAGATGGACCATCTTTTCACGTGCCAAGCCCGAGGTATGTAACCCAAGATCCAGTGTGTTATCTGTATTCCTAACACAGGCCTCACGATGGCGGGGCTTTTTGGCTTCCAGCTGTTCCTTTGTTACTTTGTCTATAAAAGAGCTCCATATATGGCAGGTAACTGACAGAGTCAAAGAAACACAGGCCGCGCACTGGGCTCAGAGTGTATTAAAAACAGATGCTTTGATATATCCCATCAGCCTTGGCCTCCATGCGTAGCGCCCACAGTTTTGAACATTTGAGTCAGAAAAAGACATATTTGTAATGTGATCAGCTGAGGAGTGGTTGCTAAGGGTTTGTGTGCCAGCAGAATCAGTGACCAAAATCGCTCCTCTCACTAATGTTTCTAATGGAAAATGCTTGGAGTGATGCTGGCAAGGATATATCTGAGACAGGACGGAAACACTCGCTACTCCACAAACGTGTCTGCGCCTTTGATTCAAAAAGAGAGGAAGATGATTGGTTTTCAGAAGCCTTTCATTTGCATCAGTATATCAAAAGTCCCATTTGTAAGAGTAAAAATATGGCTTGATTAAATTTCTTAAAGCTGTCCTCGGTTGAAAAATGTGTTGAATGACAGGCGCGATTGGACACACAGTGTGAGCTTTTTGTAATTTAAAAAGTGCTTTCATTTCATTAACATTGTGGGAAGGGGTTCAAGCTTTTGGCACGGTTCACGTCTATTCTCCCTTTTACTTTTCATCGCCATTGGTTTAGATGTGTGATGATAATAAAAACCTGTACACAATGGCTCCATGACTCAGAGCTGTTTCTGCCATGTAAAAAACATGTACAGTATCTCTGTGCCGGGATGAGCCTTGGCCCCTGAGCGTTGTGTGTGAACCGCCGCCACAATGAAAGAACATGACGACTGCTCGCTTTCTGTTGTGGTATCTGAGCTGGGACCCTCCCAGCACAGGGGGGCACAACCACAGCCAAATAGCTCCAGGATTAAACATAATGTCTATGGTTTTAAAACGGTGCTATGCAGTCTTCTTCTGACTGTGTTCAGGAGTCTGTTAAAGTCTTGAACATATATTTTATATCTAGAAGTTTACTTTTAAGTTTTTTAAATCTGGGTTTAGTCTGGTTTTGTTTTAGCATTTAGCTTTTGGCATGAAAAGTCTGACAATCCTTTCAGCTTTGCCCAAAACAATTTTTAATTAAACAAAGCATATTATGCAAAATATACTCAAGAGCCTTAAATCTTGTTTTAATGTTTTCCATAGTGTTACTTACTCAAAATAGAGTCACTTGTATCATCATGTGCTTCATATTCCTATTTTCACCTATCCCCCATCACACGTTATGCATGTATGGTACAGTAGCATGCGTAATCATTATAGGACACATTTTTAAACATACCATACTTGCTTTTATTAAGTGTAACTCACCAGTGGCAGGGCCGTGAGGATGGTCAGGCAGCCCGGCACTGTGACTGTGATCACATTTACCTTGACATACACTAAAGGGGCAGGTGGCATAGGAAGTCAGTGGACACATTTCTTTTAGATTCAATTCAACTTTATTACCGGCTCATGGTCTATTATTAAATGTGACAAACACAACGACTATTTTTTAAACATATATTTTACTATAGATGAATATTGTGTGTTAAATTAACAAAAAGCTCTTGTAGATTTGAACTATATTATAAAACATGTGAATGTTCAAACACCCTTTACATTCATTTTTGCACTGGTATTTTATCAGAGTGTACAAGTGCATTATTGTACCTTGAATGACATGTTTTCACCTTGTCATTTATTCTGACACATTATCTACTTTCATGTATTTCCCTGAAGTAAATCATATATAATGGTTGGTGTGAGACCTTGAAAGAGCCCCCAAAGCTATCTCCTTAAATAAATGTTGTCAAATCTTGCCTATACTTAGTTCCGTATTTGTTTACACAGTTACAGTGGTACATGTAGGATGAAAGGGAAGTTCCCGGTGCTTTCCTTAAAGAGATTCAGACCTGGCTTCAACGCTGCACAGTAATTCATTCAGACTGGTATCCCGCCTCACTCCACATATCATCTGCAAATGGATTTTTAAAGATTTGCATATTTACATAACTGAATTTCTGTGCCTGAAGTTCGCCAAATCTGCTTAATTCAGTCCTGGCTATGTTAATTTTTTTGCTTGTTTGCTCCTCGTGGGAACATAGTGATACAGAATATGTTTGGTGTTGACTCACTTCAAACAAGAAGGCTTTTAATGCTGCTTAGGTTTCTTTAGAGGGGCTGCACTTCATGTTATTTGTCTTGTCCCTCTGCCTCTGTGTGTTTTTGTTCCAAACATTTCTAAGGACCAGAAGCTGTGTCTGTTTTGGAGGTTTTGTGCAGTCGTGTGCCCTGTTTGACAAGTAAGGCCTGTATTCCCACCTAGTGGAGACGCAGCTCAGCAGGACGAATGATTTAACCACTTAGATTCAAATGTGGCCTGGTCTAGACTCCACAGCAGGCCTTATCTGCCCCACACGCATGTGACAGGTGTAGCCTAGACAGGAGCCAACAATACTCTGAAAGCAGTTGGGTTGAAAGAACTTTTAATATGCCCATTTATTTTTCAGACCTTGTAAAATGTTGTAAAGATTTGTTGAGAGCGTTGTGAAAAGTGACTTGAATTTTTTAGGTCATGAAAGATGTTTGTTGAACGTGAGCTATGACAAGGCTTTGTTCTCTTTCCTCGCAGTGGGAGGAAGTAAGCGGCCTGGATGAAGAAAATAACAGTGTGAGGACTTATGAGATCTGTCAGATGGACAGCTCATCGAGCCAATGGCTGCGCAGCGGCTTCATCCAGCGCAGAGGAGCGTCTCAGGTGTATGTGGAGCTGACATTCACCATGATGGAGTGCTCCTCACGGGGAACGCACCACCGCAGCTGCAAAGAAACCTTTAACCTCTACTATTACGAGGCTGACACTAATGAAGCCACTGCCACTTACCCGCCCTGGATGGAGAATCCATACGTCAAGGTACGCCCACCTCACACTCCCTATTGTATGCTAATGGCACCATGTATGAACAAGGTCTTACCCGCTGTATTTGTAAAACATTTCATTTCATGGCTAGATCCGAATCAGATCAGAGTGGTAAAAGCATTTTCTGTTTTTCATTTTTTGCCTTTCAAGGTGTGTTATTGTTTCAATAGATAAAATGCTCGCAGGAATATCCAATCTACTTTGTAAGCCCATTTTCTGTCCTGTGGGTTTCATTTTCACAACAAATGGCTCATGAATGCAGTACTTTTTTCATTAAAACATTTCAAAAGCTGCAGTGTGTTCTTAAGCATAGCGACAAAAACACACGGTCCTCTCTTCAACTTTACTACCTTTTAATAATGTAACTCTGACAGAGAAATAAAAGTGATGAAATGTTCTCTGTGATGAATCACCCATCACAAGCACGTTTCAGGTCCCCACAAGTTCAAAGCACTCGCTCTCTAACAAATGGGGAACAATGGCTGCCAAGAAGGTAGAGCATCAATCTGAAGTCACTGTGCTTTGCAAAGTGATCAATAATGTAAAACATATGTGTACTTCATAGGATAAGATGACAAAAACATACTGAAGCACTGGTGCTGCATTTAGACTCAAGCTTGAGAGTTGGACTTCTGCCATTACATAATGATCTTTTGTTCTTCTTCCTGCTTTAGGTGGACACAGTGGCTGCAGACTTTCTCCTGAAAAAGGGAGGGGCACGGAAGTCCAATGTGAAGACTGTAAGACTGGGCTCCTTGTCCAAGAGGGGATTTTACTTGGCGTTCCAGGCTCAGGGGGCCTGCATGGCTCTGCTCTCTGTCAGGGTGTTCTTTAAAAAGTGCCCTCCTCTGGTTAGCAGCCTCTCCTCCTTCCCCGAAACCGTCCCTCGGACCCTGGTCCAGGAGGCCCAGGGCGTCTGTGTGGAGCATGCCTCTCTACAGGGGCTCAGACCCCACCCCCCAAAGCTCTTCTGTGCGGAGGACGGCCAGTGGGTGGGCCAGCCGGCTACATCCTGCGCCTGCCTGCCCGGCTTTGAACCATCCGAGGGCCGCACTAGATGCACAGGTAATTGCTCTTATGGTTTAGGTGGACACAAGCATGAATGCATTGAAAGGGACAAAACAATGGTGAGATGTGGGTGGGGTGCACTCAGGGGCTAAGAAGGAAGTTAATGAGGCATGGGAACAGATGTGGCTGTGAAAGAAGCTGGAGAGG
>KN497403.1:14596-30016 GCA_000787155.1 Scartelaos histophorus | reverse complement strand
TCAGGTGGAGCTGCACTTATCTCAGAAGGGAAAAGCGGGGTCAAACGCTCGCTGCTGGGGCAACTTATGGTTGGCCTTAGATAAAGCATGCACAGAGGTGGAGGGGGCATGGAGGCTAGTTTGTTGAGGTTAAGATCATATCAGTGTGAGAAGATCAAAGCTAAATAGACAAAAAGAGAAAGAGCAGGGTGATTCTCTCAGGAGTCACGCTGCAGCTCTGCCTAATGAGTCCAATTAAGAGGCTTGGTGCAAATAAGCCCCCCACATGTGCATCCTCGTGCACAAGCAGCACCAAAACTCATAAATATTAACGACACACAATCTAAACATGAGGAGTGAGAAATAAAGCTACACTTTTAGAGAAACCACTCAGTTGCATCTGTCGCGTCTGAAGGTACGGCTCAGTTTGATCTCCGTGGGGGGTGTAATGATTTTTCATAACAAAAAAATAATTTCCAACATTTTGCTTGTGGTGGAGTAGAGTTGGCATTTCAGTCGTTCTGTCACTTGAAGAGAGCTGCTGGGAAGAAACACGCACACAGCCATAAAGGGAAATTGCCTTTAGAGGGAGATTGAACAGTTAATTTGCTTCTCGCGCTGGCTATTTCAGAAAATGAAATTGACATCTAGGTTTATAATTAAATAATTTTGCCATAATGCCATTATCTGTTGTAGACAATACATTTTTCTGGGTCAAACGCTGGCTCTGCCTAATGTAGAATCTTTAAGTGCATTTAATTGGATAGATGCACTCAGGAAAAAGGAAAAAAAAAACACATGTATGATTTTGTGCATTGTATATAGTGATTTGTTGCTGCGTAGTCCGAGATAAAATATTTGTAGTAATTGCTGTCATAGTTATAAAGACAGAAAATTAATCTATAAACTTATCAGATTTTTTTTTAAATCGAAATGTTGCACTGACAGGTTTATTTTAAGTACTTCTCAGTTTTATTCAGTAAAAGGTCATTTCTGGAAACACAGTAGTGGTGTTAATTAGCGAGATCGACATTGTTGGAGCATGTGGGACTGGTGCTTGGTGACCACTATTATTAGGCTGTTGCTTTCAATCAGGAATTGTTTGACAGATCAATCTTTTTGTTGGCACTGTGTTTGGCCAAATTACTATTTTGCTTTATAAACTTAACAGCTCTTGACCACCAGTCTTGTTTTGAGCAATTAGAGCAAGCCGGGGTACCTCGAATCACCCTAATTTTCAGTGCGTCCCAGGGCTGACCTTGCAGAACAGGTCCGTGCTAACGCGGCCCCTCACGATCAGAATGAATGTTTATTGTTTTAATCAAAGGCCGTTGGTGCAGAGTGAGAATGTCAACAGAGCACTTTTTGGTGTGTGACATTCAAACACTGCAATGTTGAAATAAGACACTGACAAAATAGAGTTATGCATGTGATCAACTAAAGATTATAAGATTATAGATTATAACACAATTATTGATACCATTTTATAATAACTTTACCTTCATTAGCCTTAGTAAAAAGCATCAATAAATGAACATTGTTGGTATTTTTCATGATTAATGAAAAGGCGTAGTGACCACTCCTACTTGAGTAATTATTATGCTGAGTTATTGTTAATATACTGTTTTTTAAATCTGTTGTTTGTTATGAATCATGTCTGTTTGTATGTGTTAATGCTAATTAAAGTGTAGAGTTCCCTGTCTTCTTAATTTTTCTAATACAGGCATTGGTTTGATATATACGAGTTATTAGATTTTTACATTTTCATTTGTTGCCTCCTATTCTTCCCTATCAAACAGGTTTCTCAGGTAGTTATTATCTACACTACATTATCCCAGTGTAAATCTTCTAAATCTCCTCTGCTCTCCTCTTGTTCAGGCCCATTTTTCACCACTGCGCCTCGATGCTGCGGCTGTTTATTCACTCACTGTCTTGTTTTTGTGGAGTGGCTGGAAAGTATATTTGGATCAATTAGCTAAGGCAGTTCAACATTAGGACTCCCAGATGCTTGTTGATTAGCAGCTCATTATTTAGAATGGGTCAGACACACTTGCCTGAAACAGTGTGTCAATGACGAGCACATTTGTCCTCTTAATCCACTATTGACAATCAGATTCATTGCTGAGATTGTCTGCATTTTATAGCCCTTATAAGACGTTATTGTTTGTGAGTGTGCTACCATCTGGCAGTGTAATTGCACATTTAGTTTGACCTGGGTCATGCTGGGACACGGTGATCATAAAGCTTTTGAGTCACGTAACTTTGAAGTAAAACCAAATCTTCAAATGGACTTCAAATGGATGTTGCTTTCCATGTCATCCTCTTTAGCCTGTCCTGTGGGTCAGTTCAAATCTGGGACTGAAGGCCAGTGCACAGGCTGCCCTGGCTCCAGCTACACCACCATCAGAGGCTCATCCGAGTGCACCTGTCGCCCCGGGTTTCTACGGGCAGAAACGGACTCTCCTGACGCACCGTGCACTGGTGAGTTCACTATCATATATGTGGTATATATGTGGCATTAAGCAAGATAATCCCAGTATTTTTTTTTGTAAATGTACATTATTGTAAAAACAACAAAACAAACAAGTCAAATAAGTAGTAGTTGTGTCTATAAGATATAATAGAGCTATAGAAGTGACTTAATTGGCTCTTAACAGCTCAACTCTTCTGTGTGTTCTTTACAAATGCGATGAAGATTGATTTTAACTCTCAAGATGCATGCAAAAAATCTATTATTCATTGAATTATTTGAGTCAATACAGTAATTGTAATAATTAATATATAAACAGCACTTTTATATATTAATTCAGGGATAAAAACAGCCTTTTTATCCCTGAATGGTCAATCAAACCAGATTACATGAGGGAATCTTATGCACACGATTTTCTACACATATTCATATAAATACTCAGTAAGAAGCCATAATATGTTTTCTCCCAATTAGAAACACAAAACCTTATGAATCATTGACCTACTTACTGACAGTTCTGTAGGTGTGACAATGTCTGTTTCACAATACACTACATTTAAATTCTGAAATTAATTAAGATAGTGTCAGTCAAAGTAAAACTAACAATGGTTTAATGTAGTGTATGAAAGATTTACCCGCTAATAATGAAACTGACTTGACACTAATCAGTATTGACACTGTACATTTTCTTGTATAATTAAGCTTTTAAACAGTAGTAGTATTCGTCCACCACCTGCCTCTTGTCATTCTTTCCCCTCCCCTGCTCCTCTTCAGCTTTCCAGCTTTTGTTTTTAAAAAGTCCATGGCACATTTTTCCTTTCTCGGGTGTCATTTAGCCAGTCTCCTCTAATCTGCTTTGTGTCCATTGTGGCTCGGCTGGGCATTCAGATGCATTTCTTTGAGGCAGGTTGTTGGGGGCAGGGCTGAGAGTCCTAAGTGAAGTAGGCATTGATGCTCTTAAGTGACACCTCCATGTGGACCCAGGAATTTCAATTCAGCCACATGTTGGATGTGTGAAAGGAAGGCACGTTTTAATGAGCTGCAGTGTTGGAAAGGCCACAAAAAAGAGGATGTGAAACTGGCATCAGATTGTCGGTCTGGAGTCTTAACTGGAGTCACCAGGGTTAACTAGAATTTACATCCTTATAATTCACTTCCAGTTGCATCTGTAATTACAAAGGAGTATCATAATTGTTCATCACTTTATAAGCCCAATCCTATTAGATTTTCTGTTTTTGCTGTTATTATCTCATCCAATTCCACACATAGCTTTAATTTGTAGTTTGCAAAATTGCCAACCAGCACTGCCATCTGTAAATTACAAAGTTATATTTCCCAAGTGTTTTGCTTCAACATGATGTAAAAATTGGTCCTTTCAGAATATTAAGTTGTAAAATGAATCCTACTTCCCAAATGTTAAACTCTGAATTTATATGCACCCAGATTGCCTGTGATTTTGCCCCTCTTGGGCTTCCAATGAGAACGCTATTAGCACTTAAGTTAGCTGCAGGCTCACTGACAAAGCTCTGTCTCCTTGGCAGGAACAGAAACTCATTCACAGTAGCCGAGTGGTAATGCTGTTTAGTTATGCTTGGCTTCAGGCAATAGCCATCTTCTGACAATTTCAGACCGTGATCATTATCATCTGGTTTTAGACAAATGTAATTGCACCAGTTAAACTTTGCAAGACATATGCTCCCATGGATATGCATAAGCTCTTTCCAGGTCTATTGTTGTGCATATGTGTAGCAGTATCCGTAGTAGTAACTAAAGTAAATGATTACAGCTAATAAAAAGGAAAATAATAACTGAGATTTACTGTGTTTACTTAGTTAATCTGTGGATTAAAAGTCTGTTTCATACAGACACAAGTCACTTTGGACGGGCCAAAACAAGCAGGTCAAACCAGTTTTAAGATAAGCATCTAGATACTTCTGGCTGTTGGTCTATTTTTAATTACCATGTGATGAATCATAGTTTTGTGCGACAATAAAATAAAAATAGATATGTGCACAAATTGAAATAATTTGGAATTATGCTAAAAATTATGAAGATAGAAAAGGGCCATCAATATCCACTTTTGTTATTGTTAGTTTTTCATGTGTAACGTAATAGTGTAACTTTGATAACTTTTTGTCATTGCAGTGCCTCCCTCTGCTCCTCGCAGCATCGTCCCAAAGATCAACAACACGAGTCTGACCCTGGAGTGGAACGAGCCGCTGGAGAGCGGCGGCCGCTTGGACCTGTCCTACTCTGTGCGCTGCTCAGTGTGCCGCTCGTCCAAAGGGCCGTGCCTTCTGTGTGGAGACAGCGTCAGCTACAGGCCGGCCCAGCGCGGCCTGGTGGGCCGACGGGTGGAGGTCTGGGGTCTGCTGCCCCACACCACATACACCTTCACCATTGTAGCTCTGAACGGCGTGTCACAGCTCAGCGGCACAGAACCTGCCAGTGAGAGCGTCAACATCACCACGAGCCATGATGGTACGAGGAGAACCAGACAAGTGTATTTAAGACTATGTCATGGTTTTCATGTGTTTTAATAACCAGTCTGTGGTCTTTAGTGCCGGCGCTGGTGTCTGTGATCCGGAAGAGTAACTCAACTGAAAGCAGCCTGACACTGCACTGGACTGTACCTGTGCAGCCACACAACACTATTCTGCAATACCAGCTTCGCTACTGTGAGAGGGTACGCCACCTCCTCCTTTACATCCACTCTAGATATTTTCTCAGGACTCTTAAACCGTATCACTATTCCAGTCATCACAATTCAATGTGTTTGAATTGGTCTGAGGAATTAAGAGGAAATTAAACACACAAGCATAAATAATGAACAGAAAGACCAGACTAATTCAATTTCATCAGTTTTATTATTTTTAATAAAAAGGTTCATAGCATGGTCCTATTCAAATGAAATGTGCATACTTTGGATTCCTTTAGAAGTGATTTCTTCTCTCAGTTTGAGTGGTCTGTCACCCTCTCACACACCTGTCTGTCCCTGTTGTCCTCTGTCTAGTTTGCAGCGTGACTAACTTTATTTTGTCCCTTTAGGAGCGCCGTAGCGAGGATCAGTGCTACTACACAGAGAGCAGCAGAAACCAGGCTGTGCTCACAGACCTGCGCAGGGCCACTCAGTATGAAGTGCAGGTCAGGGCACGGACCATGGCTGGATACGGCAGCTTCAGCCCCACCGCCATTTTCCGCACTCTCCCTGATGGTGAGAGCGTTTTTCTCATCTCTTTTTTGTTAGTATTTCAATGGCAGAAAGGTTTTGTGGAGACCTTGGACAGTATTTGGTCTGCACTTTGCCTCTGTCCTTGTTAAAAGATCGTGCAAATGGCCTTTTACGTTTTACAAATTCCTCTTGTGTACATCTCATATCTTTTTTTATTAATCATCTTTTTACCTAACTAAACCAGGGTTGGGTAATATTTGAACATCATGCCATATGAAAGATTTTTCTATCTACAAAACGTCATTGGAGTAACTTTGGATCAACTTAAATGTGTCAAAACTGGGGCAAACTTCAAATTTGCCAGTCGTGAATCAAGAAACAGAACAGTTTTAGTGAACAACAGAGGACCATAACATTGAGTATTGAGCTTACAATACTGAGTTGATTTGCTTTAATTTAATATTAATAGTAATAATTAAATTTAAATTGACAATTTGTGTGCGAAGTATGATTTCTGATAATAACTCACTACATTCTCCATATTTTCCAGGACTTGACTCTCCCTCGCAGCTCGTGGTGACTGGCATCCTTATCGCGGTCGGGCTGCTGCTGCTCATCGCTTTCGTCTTTGTGGCCGTGTACTGTATACGGTAAGAACAAAAAAAAGGACAGATTTGCAAAAGAGGAAAGAAGTTGGCGGCAACACAGGAAACGGAGGAAGAAAGAGGAAAATGTAGGGACATGTATGAAAAACAATGATGACCCCAATTTTGCGACTTTGCTCTCGCTTTGTTCTCTTGTTTACACAAATCATATCTAATCTGCATTGGATTTGCTCTCTGTTAGTCACACCAAGCCCAGAAGCACAAAGCAAGATGTCTTCTGCTTACCCAGCTAAAAGTTACCCCCTCTCATTATAACAGTTTTCCGCATGCTTCATTGTTTCGATAAATACTCTTGGACCCCATCAGACGGAGGAGAGAAAGATGAGGGTGGAGCAGAGGGCAGAGAGAGAGAGAGAGACAGGATACAGGCGTCCCAGCCCGGTTTCCAACAGGACGGGCGAACAATAGCCACGACCTTGTGACACGCGTGCACACTCACACGCACACACCAGTGGATGAGGCCCAGATCTGCCACTAAACCAAGGGTGGTGCATTACTGCTATTTTAGGCTTATGAGGTGGAGGAGGGAGAGAGAGAGAGGAATGGTGGAAGGCAGAGTTCCAGTCGCTACAGGGCTGTTCCAGTCTTGTACCAGGGTGATTTTTGTGCTGCAGTTGAATTGTAATGAAGCGGCTTGTGTGAAAGAAGAACTGTAAGGGGGTTGTGGCTTTTTATGTACAGACGTCATTCCAAGTCACCGCGGTTTGTATGAAAAGAACTGGCTGTGGATGGTTTTTTTTAAAAATCTCTGCACCGCGACTGGAGATTCTGTGTCAAAGCATAATAGATGATGCTGGTGTTTTTTGGAGCAGTGTGTTCTTACAGGCTGTTGACTCAAGGGTATTGCTCTGTCACTGAACCTGACCTTTAACCTTTCGGCCCAGACCGCCAATAAGAGCTCATGATTCCCTAAAGAGAGATTTGTTGTTTAGTTTTTTGACGCTGGCTATCATAAATCTATTTTATATAACCAATAATGGCCCAAGATGTTCTGTTTTTGCAATAGCTGCTTACGATGCATCCTTTTGTTAGTTCATCTCAACGGTGGCATTGTGAGACCCCTGATTTGCATTGTGTCGCGGCGATAAAGGATTAGGAAGGCTTGCCACAAAATAATGTCTAACATTCAGCTGAGAGATAAGTGTGCCGCTGTCCTAATCTTCTCTCATTTATCCCGATCTCTTTCTACCTGCAGCAGACACGGCAGAATAAAGGATCCTGAACTGGGCGACAAAACCAGCCAGTACCTCGTGGGCCAAGGTAAGGGATCAAGGGCAAATGTGCTCTGTGATTTGCAGCTCATTCAAATCAGTAAGACTCCTTTTTAAACATCTCTATATGATTTTTGTCTTGACATTTTTTCTTCTTCCTTTCCCACGACTTTGTTTGTCTTTCACTCAAAGGGGTCAAGGTTTATATCGACCCCTTCACCTACGAGGACCCAAATGAGGCGGTGCGAGAATTTGCCAAGGAAATCGATGTTTCCTTTGTCAAGATTGAAGAGGTCATTGGTGCCGGTAAGTCCCATCATGTATAAATGTTTAAAACTGCTACTTAACAGTCGTTTTTCTGCTGCTGTTCAGCACTTTACTGGCATATCTATCATATTAAGCTGAGTTGATTTAATACATTTAAATGTTGTTGTTCTTTGACAAAGATCAATACTGTCAGGTAGCCTAAAATAAGCAATTAACTGATAAAAATGTTGGTCATATTAACAGCCAACAATTAAATCAAAGGGCACTGCCAGCCAGCGGCTATTTATACTCTATGAAGATAAACAGCTCTTGTTAGTGTTGTAAACAGAGAAAACAGATTAATAATTCTTCTTTATTGGGTTTTGTCATTAGGAGAGTTTGGGGAGGTGTGCCGCGGACGTCTAAAGATTCCCGGAAAAAAGGAAAATTATGTGGCCATAAAAACACTGAAGGGAGGTTATACAGAGAAGCAGAGGCGGGACTTCCTGTCTGAAGCGTCAATCATGGGACAGTTCCAGCACCCCAACATCATTCACCTAGAGGGCATCATCACGGCCAGCTGCCCCGTCATGATCATCACCGAGTTCATGGAGAACGGGGCGCTCGACTCATTTCTGCGGGTGTGTGGAGCTCACTGGGCACAGCACATGGCACCAGATCAAACACAAACACACGCACACTATCACACACTGTTAAACACACTGTAACGCACACTATAATGTACACTATCTCACACACTGTCTCACACAAACTATCACACACACTGTCACACACACTAACACACACACTATCACACACACTGTCACACACACTGTCACACACACTGTTAAACACACTGTAACACACTATAGCATACACTGTCACACACACTATCACACTCTGTTAAACACACTGTAACACACTATAACGTACACTATCACACACACTATCACAGACCCTATCACACACACTGTCACACACTGTCACACACTGTCACAGACACTATCACACACACTGTCACACACACATACACCGTCACAGACACTATCACACGCACTATCACACACACACACACACACACACACACACACACACACTGTCACAGACACTATCACACACACTGTCACACACACATACACCGTCACAGACACTATCACACGCACTATCACACACACACACACACTCACACACACACTCACTCTCACACACTCACTCTTTCACACACACACTGTCACACACACACACTATTGTCTTGTCCTGCTCAACTGTTTCTCCTTCTGCAGCTGAACGACAGCCAGTTCACTCCCATCCAGCTGGTGGGGATGCTGCGTGGCATCGCCTCCGGCATGAAGTACTTGGCAGAGATGAGCTACGTCCATCGAGACCTCGCCGCCCGCAACATCCTGATCAACAGCAACCTGGTGTGCAAGGTGTCCGACTTCGGTTTGTCACGCTTTCTGCAGGAGAACTCCTCAGACCCGACCTACACCAGCTCACTGGTGAGGAAATACACTAACACTAGTAGGATGGTTTCAGTTTTTTATGTATTATATAAATGCATCTCAAATTTATTATGATTAGACACAAGATGACTGTCATTAACCTTGAAACAGTAGCTGACATGTCAAAAGTCAACAAAAAGAAGCTGTTTAAACATATAGACTGATGCCAAAACTGACATGTACAAGACAAACACATTACAGGGGCCTGTTGTTTTAGAATGCTTGTATTCACCTTATTAGGCCAAACACCAGACATTTGGTAATGTGTATCTTCACTGTTATCTCTTCTCATATGACACATTTGTTTCAAAAGGGATTATTTTACAGCCCCACTTCCTCACCATTGTACTACTCCAGCTTTGTCAGACAATGAGAGTTTCTGTGTATTATTTCTCACTATATTCGTGTCCTTATAGGGAGGTAAGATTCCCATCCGCTGGACCGCACCAGAAGCCATCGCCTTCAGAAAGTTCACCTCTGCCTCAGACGTGTGGAGCTACGGCATCGTCATGTGGGAGGTCATGTCCTTTGGGGAACGGCCATACTGGGACATGAGTAACCAGGATGTAAGTCTCAGGGGGACTGTAGCTTTATCACAGTGTGTGAAGGGCTCAGCAGGGGGGCTCCTTTCTGCACGCTGTCACTATTGTAGACTGCTGAGTCTCAATCATAAGCCAATTAAAAACATAGTTTGCAAATGTATCTGACAACTATTTAGCATTTGAATATAATATTTGAATTTTTATTAACATGGTATATTCTATATTATTTATAAACAAATAGACAAATACATACTAGACAAATATAAATGTTTTAACTTCTGGTTATAAAAACACAAATAATAATATCAATATATAGAACTGACTCATGATATTATATATAATATTAATGTAACTATTGCATATATGCAACCATTATTATTGAAACAGCCATCAAAAGTGCTACATGCAGAAACAAGTATTTGCCAGCTTGAATACAAACAACATGAACAGACTAATTTACAAAAACATTATTTTATAACAACCGTAATAAATCTTGTATCCTTTGTGGCAGGTAATAAATGCCATAGAGCAGGACTACCGCCTGCCCCCTCCCCCTGACTGCCCCACACACCTGCACCAGCTCATGTTGGACTGCTGGCAGAAGGACCGCTCTGCTCGTCCACGCTTCTCCGACCTGGTCAGCGCTTTGGACAAACTCATCCGTAACCCAGCATCACTCAAAATAGTCGCCCAAGAAGCTGCAGGGTAAGAATGTTGAACGATTGATTGACAGAAAACTCAAATACATTTGGTCAGGCTTTGAATACAAGTCTATCCTTGCAATGTAAAGTATGGAGGTGGAATGTGTGTCCTTTGCAAACGTCCTCTTTATCAGAGCTCTGACAGTTACAGGACAGGCATTGCACTCATACTGTCCGCTGTTGTGGACCTTCATGTCCCACTGGGAGCCTACAGACTCTTGCTGGGCCCATTTCCCTTCCTCCACATTGTCCCTGTGTGCTGATGGGACACAGCAGAGGACACTCCACCCCTGACAAATCCCATTGTTTGTCTCTGTCAGTCACAGCTCAGATTATACCTCTGCGGCCCACTGGAATGTGCTGCAGGATATGTAGAAGCTAATGCTCTTGTTTCTGTGTTGCTAAGAAAGTCCTTTGTCTTTGCCCCCCTCCAGGCCGGCCTACCCCCTGCTCGACCAGCGTGCGCCTCTCGCCCCCTCGTCCTGCGCCTCGGTCGGAGAGTGGCTCAGGGCGATCAAGATGGAGCGCTACGAGGACAGTTTCCTCCAGGCGGGTGTCACCTCCGTGGACCAACTGGCCCAGATCAGCACACAGTCAGTACCTATCTTATCTAGAGGCACATTCGTCTTACACCTGTCACCGTGCACTTAATCTATCTAAAGCTTTCAGTACTGCAATCAGGCTCAAGTCAGGACCTCCGATTTCAGTGGTGAAAACTAGGCCTAAGAGGCTTTTTGAATGTAATTATAGAGTAATGTGAGAGAGGATGTATTTGCTGGTCTAATAATTCAGTTCCTGTCAGCAAAATTCATTAATCACCTCTAGTACATGTTGTGTATAATTTAATAATGACTGGAGATGTAACGTAAATACATATTCACTCCAACATTTTTCCTTGTTGTATAATGTGTCTATGTATGTGTGTATGTGTGTATGTGTGTATGTGTGTACGTGTGTAAATGTATAATGTCGTTTCAGTTTTTCATTGAATGCACTATACTATACTTTTGACTCTTTTAGGATTGTGTGCTTGGTTTTATTCATGTGTAACCAAGCCTTAAATTCATTCATATTTAATTGTAGACTGAAAATTGCTTTCCTGTTTTTCTAACTGTTGCATGTTTTGTCTGCACAGGGACTTACTGCACATGGGGGTGACTTTGGCCGGCCATCAGCGGAAGATCCTGTGCAGCATCCAGACTATGACTTTTCGAAACAAGAGCACTACCACAGTCACCTTCTAGTCCCAGCGCAGCTCACCTGTCTCCCAACTCGGACACCGACACTGGCACACAGGTGCAGTGTAGCGAAAGCCCACTCAATCATCTCCACTGACCCACTTTGAGCATGGACTCCGGGAGAGATTGATCGAGTTTACTAATGACCAGAAAAAACACACAAAATGAATACGGATGACTTTCCCGTCAGCTCGGGGAGTCGTCTGCGGACCAGAGCGTCCCTGGAGGAGCGACTGGGATGAAACCGCGCGGACTGCCAGCTTTTTTTACAGACATTTTGTATCTTCCTGAGACTTAGGATTCAATAAATGTGTAAAACAAAGAGAGAGGAGACAGAGAATTTATAGTGTTTGTATTTTATCATGTCACATTGTCTCAAAAGAGAACTAACTACTTTTGCCAAAGGAGACAAAAAGCAAATGGAGGATGTCTGTTTTACGTTTTGTGCTATAATTGTAAGGACTTTGCTCATGTCTCATTTGAATCAAGCTAAACATTTGGACTGTTTTGATCATCTCCATTACCTCGTTTACTCAGGTGTGATTTTGGAGACCACTGTATCAGTCATTAGCGACTCTTCCTTAGAGCTGCTCTCCTCATCCTCCCAGCAGCAGCAGCAGCAGCAGCAGCAGCAGCAGCAGCAGCAGCAGCAGCAATGTGTGGGTAGAGGAGACAGACTAAAACGTTTAGCACTTTTGGTGAACTGTAGTCTTGGGTTGCTCCACTTGTTTCGCTTGGTTTGTGGTTGGGTATTTCCACTGCCGGTTGTTTCTGTTGGCAGCTTTTAACTCTGATTGAAGGACCAAGTGGACACACACAGAGACCAGAGAACACTGTAGTATTTCTCTGTTTTCTTATTCTGTACTTAATCTCCATCTTCCAGTGCCAGTCGGTCATGTACTTGCCAATTTTACGAGTGATTAGATTTGTCTGATTTGAATGTACTATTGGGGATACTTTGACATTTTAATTTATTCTGGTTCCATGCTTTAGACGCAACACACAGTTAATAAACATTTGTAAACCATTAGGAATAGAATAGCGGCAAACATGCTAGCCGCCAGTATCCAGTGGTTTCCAAGAGGAATGCAAACAGTGCTGGACTCCTATTTGATTAGTAGCACAGACCCCCGATTCTTCACTTTATTACAAGTGCTTGTTGCTGAAGAATAACAGGCTGCGGTTCAAAATGTCAAAGTATTGCTCTAAGACTTTGCATCTCTTAAGGATAATACCAGCCTTTTTGACATTTAGGTGCTGTATAATTTGCTCACTCTAGTGTAACAGGAATAATAGTAATGTTTAACACACAGAGTTAAATCTGTTTGATAGTGCAACAGATCTGCACCAGACAGCGCTTTCCTTCCAACTAATTTATGTAAACGATTATTACATTTTACTATAAAGCTTTATCTCCTTTACAAAAGTGTTTAAGGTAGAAGTGCATTTGTATTTTTCTAATATACAAAAAGCCACAACAATATAACAAATAACTTAATATTAATATTTTTAAAAATCATGTCATTGTGTTTTTCTCTCGGGTTTCGGCGTTTCTGCCAGTGTTCAGATTTTAAAAGGGGTTTATTGGCACACTGGCTAAATATATGCCCCAAATAATGTTGACAAGGACAAACTGTAATTTGTATATGTCTGTTAGCTTTGTGCCTTACTGGCTATTGTCCATTGTGCATCCAAAAGGCACAGAGCAGCTGGTTCGTGCTTTAGACCAGCTACAAATAAATTAATAACTTTTTGTCAAAAAGATTTCCCACAACATTTCTTTCTTGTACTGTATAATTTATGCCTTAGACAAAAATCCTGGTGTTATCATCCAATGCCATAAAAGGGAAAACTGAAGCTAAGTGTGATCTTCATATTGAAGACCTAAATACAATACCTTGGAAAACTAGACAAAGTATGTTTTGAATACCATCTTGTGTGTAGACAACTGTGTACTCAGTATTCATAATAAAATACAGCAGTGTTCTCATGTGGTCTTTCTCTTTCAATTACTGAAGTTATACTGACCAGACCCTTATCTCCATCTTTGCAGCTATGTTTATCATGGACGTCAGTTGGAAGCCAATACCATGTTCAGATTTACTTCTGATTCCTATGACTTGAACTCCTGTACAAAATCAATATACAGAAATATGTTTTTTATAAGGCCTGTACTAGATTTTAAATATATTTGAATTTTTTGTTATTAAGCTGTGATTTCAATTAATATTGTTTTAATTAGTGGAACTATGTCGAAACAGGATGAAATCACTAAATCAGACCAAACCTTAAACAAATATACTTGACTTTAATATATGGGCGGCAGTGACTCACTTGGCAAGTTTGTTTGTCCACTGATCCGCAGGTTGGGAGTTTGAATCCTGCTCACGACATAAACACCATCGGTTGAGCAGTCAGATCTACTACAGATGAATGCTTTTGTTGTGTCCTTGGGCAAGACACTTAACCCACCTTGCCCCAGTCTCTGCATATGAATGTGTGTGTGAATATGGTCTTTAGGCAAGTTTAAAAAGAGATTTAATACACATTTTGTCACAATAGTTCCAAGTCTTAATGAAAGCGAACATCAACCAATCTTTTTATTCATCTTTTATTATTGTTTCTCAACTCATGTTGTATAAAATCCAGGCATTATGCAGCAAACAGTGGATCCAGTGCTAAAAGCTAAGATTCCAAACCTGCATCTCATTTCCCTTTGTAATTCTGCTTTTATCTTTAGTCCGATATCACCAGTTCTAAAACCGAGATCACAAGCAGAATTTGTGTCACTACAGTGTATGCGAGGCTATTATTTGCTCTTATTTGCGTCTCTGGTTGCAAACACGCCTCTCATCTATCCTCCTGTTTTTAATAATGAGGCTGGCAAAGAAACCGGAGACTGTCGTGGCTGAACCGAATCTCTCCCCTCAGCACTGTAGCCGTTCTTCGTGCCTTGTATTTCTCCTGAGAGGTTTTTCACCCCCTCCAGGGCTGCTAGCGTGTCCTCAGCCATGTTCCCCTTCTGGTCCTCAGCACTTTTAATCATAAAGAGATGTTCTATTCTTCTGCAGCGCCCCAGGCTCTGAGCAGCTTATAGCATGGCACAAGCTTAAAAACTCTTTCACACATACAAGGCTGCTGTACTGTGCTAAAGTTTTAGTGAGGTGTGAAAGGAGACTGATAATGTATTTTTGTTGTGTGTGTTATAGCAGCTGCACGATTTAAAGAAATTATGTAAAATTATGTTAGACCAAAGTGGACTGCTTAAATCCAATTTGGGCTCGGGCTGACTTTAGGTCTGATAATTCTTCAGGAATAAACCATTTACCACTGAATAATCACACACAAATATCTACATCCCAGAAACATCCGTACCACAATTGTGAATTTCTGATACAATACAATAGTAACTTTTTCTCCTTTTAGACTTAAACTTAGGCAAACTATTGATCCACAAGGGAAATTATTTGGCCACAGTAGCTCACAAATCACCATAAATAAAAATAAAAATATAAATGGTAATAATAAATTCAAAATAAGTAGCAGAAATGGCAAGAGACGGGTGTCAAATATGGTATAATTGTGCAAATGTAAATGTACATACAGTACAAAAATATACACACACACACACACACACACACACACACACACACACACACACACACACACACACACACACACACACACACACATA
>KN497403.1:0-14466 GCA_000787155.1 Scartelaos histophorus | reverse complement strand
ATGCACGCACACACACACACACACATACATACACACACACGCACGCACACACACACGCACACACATACACACATACATACATACATACATACATACATACACACACACATACACACACACACATATACATACACACATATACACACACACACACACACACACGTACATACATATACACATACATACATATACACATACACACATATACACACACAAATACAAATACAATATTTAAGTTGTAAAATGTAGGCAAAAAGAAGGCAGATAAAATATGAGGCTCAATTGAAACATCAAGTCTGAATAGGTCTGGACAATGGGCATTATATTCCCATATTGAAAACCTACATTGTACTCCCACTGTCTCTTTAGTCTGATTTCTGCCATAATACTCCAGCAAGAGTGTTTAGTCTCCTTGATTAATGTGCTTTGATTATCAGTGAGTTACTGACTCATAGCTCTTGTTGCCCTCATGTGGCTCCGTACAGACCTGCCCTGTCGATAAATAACTTTACCCAACAGTTATGGTGTGTGTGTTTTCCCCTGCAGAGCCATCGCCACAGACCAGTATTCTACGTCTGTCAGTGTTTTGGATGAACTTTGACCCCAGCATATAGTGCAGATCTGGCCCTGGCTTTGTGCTCTCTATCAATGGCCATTCATTATGTTGTGCTGTCGAGAAAGGACCAACCAGATGGGAGAGTTTTGGAGGATTGTGTCATGGGCGTGCATTCCTCTGTGCATTCAAGTGGAGAGCACGGGTGCGAGCGGAGTGATGATGGCGGGTGTCAGGTTTGGGGGTTATCGGGGCTGTGGGGCAGGTATGTTTGGGGCAGGAGAGGGCGCAAGGAGCACACAAGGGCTGTAGTCATGCATGGGGCCATGTGGGAGGTACAGATGTTCACTAATTCTATAATTTGTGGGTTAGTCTATAGACCTCTTTGTCTTTGTTTAGCCTTAATGAGACTGGTTAAGTTTTGGTTGGATTTGGCTTCAGTTGAATCCTATTTATTCTAAGCATTTTGAACCTGTGTATTGAATTACTGAATTAACATATATTAGGCATTTACTTACTTCTTACTTCTTATCTTATGTGGTCCAGAAAACAATTTATTAGTCGTTTATGGCCTGACTGAGGAAAACTAACCAGAGCTGCCTGGTTTTTAAGCCTGGGTCAGGTCTGGTTGTATATCTTTACCATAAGATAAGCCTAAAGCTCTGGTGCAGGTCTGTGTTCTCTGATAGCCTCATACCAGGAAGTTTACAATTATCCAAGATTTCAGGAAGTGCTCAAATGTGGCCACCATAAACAGTTTTCTCGTCTAAATCTTTTTAATTACAAAACCCTGCATAGACATTCTTGCGTTGGCTGGCGCTTCAAATGCCTGGATTCTTCTTCTGCGATGACAGTTTGATCCAAATATAAAATCCTGCACACAACCAGACAGGATTATTTGTCACCTGTGCATGCATAATTGTCGTAAGAGATGCCCGCCCAGCCTCTCCACTCAGATTCTGTATTAAATCAGATCAATGGGAAAGGTGTCATCCCTGCTGTTGTACAGAAATGTTTGTTGATTTTGCACTGAGTCGTATCCAGTCCATCACTACGTTTTATCTAACCCACCTGGTTAAATAGAGTGTGGAAAGAACTTAATTATACTCCCATTCACCAGTAAAGTTTGAAGTAGCGCCAGCCTTGTTATCTTAGCACATGCCTAATCCACATAATAATCTGAGTAAACCTTTAGATTGCAGGTCCCGCTGTCTTCCTGTTCCTCTTACTGGTGTTTGTCGTCAAATATACTTTAAAGTATTTACTCCACCCGCCTACTTCCTGAATCAATTTAGACTCAATACAAATAAATAATTCACGAAATCTTCTTTGCCTTTCAGCCATTCCTGTTCAGGGTTCGCAAATTAGCTTTCTCCATTTAGCAATTTAACCCTCCCTTTTGCATCCAGCTTTATGTCTATTCATGAATCTCATGTGTCCTGTTAACTGGCACTTCTTACCTCAGTCAGCATCATCAATCTCTGTACATTTGGGCTCCATAACCTGGTGACAGAGCTTGATCGAGTTTGATTTTGGGCCTGGGTAGGACTTGGATGGGAGAGTCTTTGTCGAAAGAAGTGTTCTATACCTTTTTAATGAACATAAAATCAGAATCATAAGGCAAATCTCTACACACAACTGAGAAAAATAATTGTGCAGACTTCTAAAAACTACATTTATTAGGATCACTGTCTTTGAATCTGAGCTGTCTTTAGGATCTGTACTCATTAAAATAACCCCAAATCACCACAGCATCTTTATCTTTCCTTCTGTCTGTCTAATCTCCCATGTTTCTTGCTACACCTGAGCACTGCAGATCCGTGCCTCTCTGTCTGGTTTTCAGTCGGCTCACAGCGGCAGCCATCAGTCTCCCCCGTGGCCCCCTTTTGTTCTCCGCATCCTCATCCACTCGAAATGAAATAACTTTGACCTTCCTTGCATCTTGTCCCTAAATCACCCCTCGTTCAGAGCTGCTCCGCGCTTCAAGGACCGCTTTGGAATTCAAACTATGGTAAACTGAAGAAAAAAATAAAACGTACGAAAGCCTTTTGAGATAATGGAATCGGTTTGGTGTGTGATACGCGTCCGTTTTGAAGCTAAAATCAGACGGATGGCTTTAGTTTTCAGTGCCGTGCTTAACCCTTCACACATGTCTCACCTTGGAGCACTAACTCAACCTGACTCCTCTGCTCCTTTGACCCCCATCAGTGTATATCTTCAGCTAAAGCACAGGAACCCAACGCACTCATCCCCAAACTTTTCCAGACCCTCCAAATGTGTTTTGGGTTCGATTTGGTTACAGCAATTTATCAACTCAACAAGGTGGGCGAGCGCTACCACTAAAAATACTATAAATACTTGGGCTGTGCAATAGATCTGATCTTAATTAGATATGGTCAGGCCTTTTTAATCCAGAATTATTTCACTTTATATGACAAATCTAAGGGGTATTGATTACTGTAATTTTTAAATACTGTTTGCCCGATCACCTGGCCACTTTTACTATAAGAGGTAATGATAAGTAGCATTAATAGCCTTTTGAATAATATATATCAAAAGTAGTTTGACTTACACAAACGCAATGATGCTCTAATTACTTGAAGCAGCATTACACCAACCCATTACTGTGCTGCACTTACCAACCAAGGCCATAGAAAAGCTTTATCATCATAATATGTGCAAATATTGATTTTAAGTTCAGAGTTTGAAAATACACTGGTTAACTTTAATGATGAATACGACAAGGCCTTTAAATCCAACTTAAATCATGCGTTTAATCACTTAACATGAAGAATATGGATTTACAGTAGGCTATGCTGCAGTAGGATTACAATTAAAATTCAACTCTTCCTACTAAAAATCTCTTTATTTAAAATGCTTATAAACCCTTCTACCCCACACATAGCCTTTGATTGTGGAATTTAGATGCAAAAACACAGGTTCAAGCACATCTCTCAGTGTAAAACATCCAAACCCTCTCTTTGGTCCCTCTTCTGTTGTGTTGTGCTTGTTTTCCTGATTACAATGAACTTCAGTCCTTATGTTTGCTCTGCGGTCTGCGTGTTTATCTCAACAAGAGTTTCCCACTTCTTTTTCTGTATGTAAATTACAGATTGGCGACCTATGGCCTAAACAGTCTATTTTCACACACGCACATGTTGTAAACAGTCAAAAGGGAGGAGAAGGCTGCGAATGAACACTCTTATTCTGAAGCAATGTGACTCAAGAAGGAACTAATCATCAGAATAAACTTGATACCTGAGTAGAGAGATAAAATGTGAAGTCATTTCTACAAGACATGTATATATTATTTTACTATTTTATGTATTTTTTGCTCTCCTTTTACCAAATAATGGATGACCAGAGTACTACGCCTGTTTCTTTAATCGAAAAGGCATGATTAGGTTTACTAAAGCTTTCACATTTTTTTTTTGTCTGTTCAGTTGAATAATGGTACAATTTAGTCCACTTAACTTAGAAATGTGGCCTACTGGAAGCAACTGAAGAGGGTCAAGTAAGTGCATGAGAGCATAGTTGAATGTGCTATAGGCCAACTCAACTCACCACCAGTTTCAATTTAACACTTATGGCCTTGGACTTAAAAACATGAACATTTTTCAGCCTTTTTTCTTTTTTGGATGTGGATGTAGCTCCCAGCACAGCGGGGTAGTAGATAACAACACCCCCTTCTGTTCCCCTCAGGACCCCAAACATGCGCCCTCAGCCTCTGCCTGGCTCAAATTAATGTCCATCCATCACAACTGTTGATTATACTGTGAAAACACCAGCGCTCACGTTTAATACTGACCTCTCCAAAAGGCGCGGGCGCACACGGAGACGCAGCTCTGCAGGCATGACTGACACGGACTCTTTCTGCTCAGCCCGCTCCACTTAGAAACCTGAGCAGGGGGCATATGGTTATGATTTGAACGGCATCTGGGCGCAATGCACTGACATTTACACAAATATAAAGTGTGTTTATGTGACTCACGGCGCTCTTGAATGTAATCAGATTACAGAAGAGAGGCGAGTAATCAAGCCAGGGCGTACATTTCAATCTAACCTAGACTACCAGTCTTCTACTAACACACAACATCCCCAAAAAACATGTTCAGACTCACTGGTGCAGAATGAGCCGCTGTTGTTAGTGGAAAAGTATTACTGCGTCTGTCGCGCCCCCTAGTGGACACAGTGAGGACCTGCGCCGTCATTAAAGGGAAGCCTGCTGTGTGGAGCTCTGTTGATTTATAAACTGATACTGTCCCCGCAGTCAGAGTTCACGGAGTCACCTCGTTAGCATGTGGACCAAAGCATATCTTCTTGTCCATGTCATTCAAAACAGAAAAGCGTCAAATATGAAAAACAGCTGCAGGAGGCTGAGGTTTTACGCCCACCGCTAAACGAGGCCGCGGGATTTCGATTTACGGTGGCCCCTGTCAGGTCAGCACGGCCAAGGAAGGCCCCCAACCCACCTCCTCCTCAGTGCATACGTGTTTTGGAAATAGGATTATGCTTTTAGGTATTAAATGAGAAGATTTCATAATGCACAGGCTGGATTCCAAATAGGGCCCCAAAGTGTCCTTCTAGATAAACTCATGTTCTATTCTCAGTAAAGTGATGCGAATAAAAAGGCTACAGGGGAAATATCTGTTACACTATATTATAATAATGTGGACGAAATAAACCCCTTTGCCAACTGAACAGTTCTTGTTAATGTAAGCTGTCTGTAAGTTGTTAACTGCTAAAACTTATTCACTTTTTCCTATATTTTAGAGCAAGCTGAGCATACGGCGATGCTCTGTCTCCCCCTGGAGGTGATGGGAGGAGTCACACCCCTGGGTCAGTCCCAGAGCCTCAGAATCATTGGTCACGCAGAGCACACGCTCTTTGGGACCGGGCCCGTGTTGTTACTGTGCACAGTGCTAATGGATTAGGGTCCCTTTGCCCTTCACACCTCACCCAGCTGCTCTGAAATAAAGTACACTTGTATAAGCTTATCAATAATACATAGAGTAGAACTTTAAATCTGTTTAGAAATAAAAACAGGCCAGTAGACATTAGGATTCAACTGTAAACCTAAATAACATACAAAATAATACATTTAAAAGATCTATAGAATCTGGAAAACTAATTATTATGCAAATATGTTAAATTGGGAAAGACAGCACAGCAAGATTGGCTCATTCATCCATAAATTAAACCTATAACACTATAACTATAACCTACAACTAGACTATAGCAGGGTAGTGAGTGGCCTACAGCTCTGTTGTACAAATACCAGACGGCACGACAATATGAACTGCCTCCCCGAGGAGTCAGTAAAGGAACAAATGATTACTTACAAATCATTTTGATGCCCTGCTTGAGGTCTGCACCGAGAAAGGTTTTATTTCTATTGTAGGCACTTTAATGTTTTTATAAAAGTGATTGTATATTGTTGGTGGTACTCGGTGGGTCTCAGGCCTTTTTTGTAGCATAAATACTCTTCTCCTTGTGCTGGATTTTAATTCTTTAAAGAGCAGCATATTGTATACTTCACTTTGGTATATGCACTTTACTTGATTAATCTATGATGGTGAGTGGGCTGGTGATTTCTCAGTGGACCTATTGAAAAATTAAACTTACTGTAGTCATGACAATACCAATACAGGTAGCAGAACCTTCACTATATATGCACAGTATAAATGGAAACTAATGAACCGCTGTGTCAAGTTTACATCAGCTTTACAGTTTTAGGTCAGCCTCGATAGTGAAAATTCCTCCAAAATATAATCCTTGGGTTTCTAATTGCGTTCTCACATATTTGCAACAGCGTGAAAATCCTGAGGCATTATCTTAATTAACAATGAATGACATGCTCCAAGTGCAAGAGCAGTTCATGGAGCGGTCACTGTTGTCATTAAAATTTCTACTCAGCAGTATCTTTTTATTAATTAACAAGATACTAAACAAAAAACAAACTGATTATAACGTACAAAATCTAGTCTTTTTTGTCATCTGACAGTTTTATAAATAGTTCACTAATACTTATGAGAATATTGTTGCATCTTTCTCCTGACAGGGCCTTGGTGAATGACTGGAAACCCTCACAGTACAATAGGCTCTTGGAGGGATGCACTTTGGGCACTGATCTGACACTGATACTAATAGTGACCAGGTTGGAGTAGCCTAGAGTCCCGGAAAACCGCAAGAAGCTATAAAAGTTTGGAGGTGGGGCGCTATAATAACTATAATAATGATGAATGTGACATATGAATAAGACAAGATGTTATTGGTCAGGACATGAGGACACTCGGGACCTTCAGAATCCACTCACTGAGCGGCAAAAGCTGCACTAGCACTGCTGGAAGATGTTTGTGAGGATTCAGATCAGTCGTTTTAGATTGAAAACAGCTGGATTTACAACACTGCGATGTTCATTCTCCTTTCTAATCGGATGATCTTGAGAATGAGAACGCTAAATTATAACATAAACAACTTGGCCAGCATATCCAGTGTTTTGGTAATTAAGAAAAACTCAGCATTACAATTGTTATCAGTAAATCTTTCCTCATTTCCTTGTTTATTTTGTATCTGGGGACACAGAGAGGTCATGTTTATGAAATTCAAAATCTCTACATTATGTCCTTTTAAGGTATATATTATTTCCCATAGTGAAATTTGTCTTGAGGTTAATATCCCACTGTTACTCACAAGAGCTAAGTTGTATTTAGTGTTATGCAATGTTAAAAACCAGCGCAGAGTCCAAGCCCAAAGACTGTCCTAGGTCATGTTACACAATCAGACCTAGAACTCCTATAAACGCATATTATTATTCCTTCATCCCAGTGGAACCTAAGAATAATCTGATTTATATGCTGAAATCCTATTGGTGCAAAACAGTCTAGATTTGTAATAAACACGGTGGAGGATGGAGAGAATGACCTCAGCCAGCTGCCTCGTGTGTGGTCAATCGAAGCAGGACGATTATAGGGGCTTAATCCCAGATGATCTCTCAGCTCTCAAAGCCAGTGCAGCACAAGTCTATGGAGCTGTGTGTGTTTTGTACAGAGGTTTAGGATGAAGGAGCACACAGACACATGAATGAGCTGTCAATCATGAATGAATGCAACGTTTCATTCATTTAAGATCTTCTAATCCCTTGTTGTAATCTTCTGGTATAGAGTTGTGTATAAAACAAATTCTGCATGATAATCCTAGTTCATCTTTCAAACTATTTTTGGTGATTTCCGTCATGCTAATTAGTCTCTTGGTGCGGAGACTCAGTGCCTGTGTAATTATTTCTATGATGCAATTTTGCTCATTAGCTACGGTGTTTGAACTGAGAGATTTGGGGTCTTTGCTCTCACAGTGAGGACATAATGCACTTTTGATGTGGGATGTAACCTTTATTGTTTTGCACATATGAGTTTTACTAATAGTATTTGAGTCCAGTGAAGCCTCCCTGGCTATAATCCCTGTGTGAAGCTCAGTGCACTTCTTTGGAGATGGTTTGAGTAAAACACTGGGCACTGGGGGCTTGGCATTGCATTAACCCAGACCTTGACCGTGACACTGTGAGGCTGCCCACAGCCCACAGCTTGTACCACTCGCTAAGTGCAAAAGCTGTTTGTGACAAGGCAGGTTTAGTTTAATGGAAGTTTGCTTCTAAATCACTGCATAGGCTCAAAATAAATGTTATATTTTTGTGATTTTGTAAGAAATGAACGCAATGAGGACTGCGTATGACCTGGTGTTTATCAATAATTCAGTATGAAAAGCCTAAATCATGAAAATTATATTATGCTGTAAAATTGGATTTTTGTAATTGAAGCTATGCACAGATCAAAAGACCCATATTATGCAACATTTTCTCTTGTGAGCTTTAAGTCATATTAGAATGTTGTTACCTCCTCAACCAAAGTGTTTGAGTAATCACATAAAGGATTACTCAAACCAAATGTTTGAGTAATCCTTTATGTGTGTGTCATTATCTCCAAAACTCAAAAGGCTCTGCTCCATCTTGCAATGTTATGTAGTGGTACTTTTCAAGTTAACAAATTCAACTTTAACCTTAACTTTTCCAATTTTCCAAATGATTTTAGTGAAGCTCTATGGGGAACACAGTTAAAACACAATGGAGTTCTTCCTGCATCACCACGTGACATCACAAGGTGGAAGAGTGTTTTTATTTGAGAGAAGAACTCATGGAGAATTGATGATGAAAGAACATGATAACATAGATCAGAAAATGGTGTAATATGGGCCCTTTAACAAACAAAATAACAGCACCACTACTATCATTATGTATCTATAAGCCTCCATGAGTATGTCCACTGGGATTAACGTATCTGAGTCCCTGTAATCATTCAACTGGACCTCTACAGGTAAGAGAACATAAAAACTGTATTGCACAAGCTAAATCCCGTTATTGCTCTGTGTATGGTGGCTGTTTTATTGTCACTTCTCTTATGATAGCCACACAAGACAACACACTCATCATAACAGATATCAAAAACACCACCACCCTTACAATTCAACGTGTGCGTATTTCAGAGGTGGTACATTTGTGGACAAGGTCATAGCCCTGCTGATGTTTGAGATTATATGAGCGCAGATCCGGCCTCTCTTAATCTGTACACATGTAAGCTGGCCCGGCTGCACCACAAATCCCTCACTGTCCTTCCTTTCACAGATAAAAGATGCAGATTGCTTTGCACTATTCATTTTTTTGCGACTCAAAGGGACGTCTCACTTCAGCTCTTGTTCTTTCAACTGTTTTATTTTGGGTTCCACAAAAGACCAATCAGGACTTTTTATAGGTCCTCATTTGACGACTTGACATCTTCAAAATGCTTCAAATCTCTGCGCACCTGTATCAAAATAGCTCTGTTTTTACTTCTAACTAAAGAAAGAAGCCTATTATTTTCTTAGTTTTGTTTTGGAGACATCATGTTCGCGAGCCGTGGTGGGACAGGTGGAGGTAAAGGTGGAAAGTACTCCGTGGAGGACTTGTATGGTATCAGCAAGAAGCCCAAAGCCTCCTCTTCTTCGGGGAGTATCGTGGCCAAGGCCCGCAGTAGCAAACCGCAGGAGCACAGGCATGAGGAGGCCCTGGCGTCTCAGATTCTGGAGGCAGCTCACAGGCTGGTGGAGCGCAGACGGCTGGAGCTCTACCTGCGTGAGTGCGGCCTGTCCCTGGCTGAGTGTGAAGCCCAGCGCTCTGCCATGGTCTACAGGTGAGACGCACAAACAGACGAGATGTGAGGTGGGGGATTCAAATATGGAAAATCGAGTTCATCTCTTTTTGTACATGTGTATTACCTTCATACAAACCTTAAAAAGTAGAAGCCAGTTTTTGGAAGTTGATAATCTAACATTACTCATTATATACTAGCAGTAGTTAAATATAAATATAACTACTAGTATAAATATATATATATATATTTTATCACTACCTCACTTTCATCTGTAATCTCTGTTTTGTCTATACTTGAATGTTTCTGTTTTTGTTTTGTCTATATTTGAATGTTACTTAACGTTTATTTGGTTTGCACTTTTCTTTTTTTTACTTGTCGTTTGCACATTTTCTCTTCTTTTTTTAAATGTTTTTTTTTTTATTTTTAAATGTTTGCACTGATGTGGGAGAGGACAGCAGTTTCATCTGTGCTATAGATCTTGTATGTATATGCACATGTGACAATAAAGAGAAATTGAATTGAATTGAATTGAATAGGTGTATACAAGGCACAAGGGTTTCATATTCTAGTGTTGTTTTTTACTCTAGTTTTTATAAATATGCAGTCGTCTTATATTGCTCCATGGTTAGGGTTACTAGGTTAGAAATTGGGCAAAATTATTACTATTTTTACTAATTTTCAAAGTGTGTGTTGCTTCATTATGTCATGATTCTTCTATCCTAATGTTTTTGCTTTACTTGCTGCCCTTTACAGTATGAATAGTCCTCTCTAGATGGCAGTGTAGCACCAGAAAATATTGATTCAAACATATGCACTTTTCTCATTCCCTAAAGCTGCCCAGTGTACTGTACAACCACCACCAACTTCATGTAGCAGTGTGTCATTATAGCATTATAGCATATCTTTATGTAGTGACACATGCATGTGGCTTAAGCTCACTGCACTATTCCCTGACAGACACTGATTCCCACACTATTTTGGGAGTGACATTTTGACATGTATTATGAAGTGTGGCATCAGTTTGACTTGAATTCTCAATATTTTGACTAGAGATTCTTGATTTGTTTGTAGAATAAACGGAAGCTTAAAGCATTTCATGACTTTTTTAGACTGTTTTGACATTCGACGCAGCATCATTTTCAAGACATACCAGAGCTTTAGAAGAACAAGATGTCTGACAAAGAACTTTAAAGTTGCAGTTTTTGCAGAGAGGATAAATTTAGCCGTTAGCCCTCCCAAAGCTATGCACATTTGATGCAGGGAGAGACACAAACAATCGTCTCGGCTGCTCCAGAGTTGCAAAGCAGCTGTCATCTCCAGTGCTCCCAGCGAAAAGGGACAATGTGACAGATGTGTTTGTTCTGCAGCTTGAGTCGCATTAGCTTAACCTCAATGGACTTTTACATGGCATCTCAGAGAAGACAGGGCAGGGCATCTGATTCACAAAGATGGAGAAGATAGAGCGGCCCAAATATGACAAATGTGTAATAAGACTGTTAATTGTGCAGCTAAGGTACATAAGACAAAGCAGTTTAATCTGTTTATTGACTTGGAGTCTTATCACTAATCCTGTCTAGTGGTACTGATAAAGTTTTGTTCTTTTTTTGTTTTGTTAGAAGAATAATTCATTTTTTACTTATACATTTATTAAAATTAATTAAACCTAACCTTTCTAAAAAAACAGTCCCATCTCTATGTATTGTCCTAAACCTTGTGTTTCAGTTTATAGTCAGTTTAGTAACATACTGAAGGCATTTAGCTGGTGCTGGTGACCTTCTGTGTGTCTATTGATCTGTGAATACAAACCTGCTTCCCTGGGCATTGCTCTACACTGATATTTGCTCATTTTGGTGAGATTAAAGGTCTATATCCAAAGTTACTTTAAAATGAAGGCTACTCTGTTCAATCCAACATTATTAACATATATTGAACAATTGTCACCCACTAGTTACCATTAATATGACTCAATAACGCTCTGGATGACCTCACTGTGAGAGGGCCATGTGGGTGCTGACGATGTTTTAACAGGACAGAAGATCATTAAATCCTCTCCTCTTTTCAAATGTCACTGCGGGGGGCACATGCACTTTGGTCTGTCTCTGTACAGATGGAAACTTCGCCATCCCAACTTGCTCTAAATGGCTCCTAAAAACTGCTGATTGCCTGACACACTTTGCTGCCTGTGCTTTCCCTTTGTGGAGGAGGCAAATTTTTTTCCCCTTGGAGAACAGATTATTGACAGCAATGAAAAAAAAGGTGTGCACTGTGTGCCTCTGCTGCTTTACTGACTGAGCCATTTTATTGTCATTTTTCTATATGGTTTATTCTTGCTGTGTAGCAGCATACAGGCCTGATCTGGGCACTTGACAAGGGAGAGCAAAGGGCAATGTTCTGATAAGATCTTAATGTGAAGCTTCTTGTCTTGGGCCTTGATACTTCTTCAAAAATGTTATTTGCCTAAATTTTAAGCTACACTTTAACACTGGATATAGAAGAAAATGCTGTAGTGAAGCTACACCATGTACCACCTGGATGATTTTATAGAAAAAGAGAGTATTTTTCCATTGGGAGATCGACTGATACAGGTTTTTTTTTTTTTTAAATAATTGGTAATTGCCGATACCAGTTGTTTAGAATCCAGAGAAATTGTTTGTCTATATGCAGGTATTTTTGAAAATAACTGACAGTCCTTTTTATCAAAAACTTATAAGAGAGCACTTTAGTTATGTTTTCTATCTTTTTGCTCTGAAGCATTCAAATAAAGGCAGCAGATTGGCCAAAAGAAAATATCATCCTGTGCTGCAGATTTAAGGTCGATATCCACTACATTAACAAGTGTAAATATCAACCAACGATATATCGGTCTATCTCTATGAAATACTGTCAAATATTATGGCCACAGGAGCATTTCCATGGAGATATGCAGGTCAAGTAAGAGTCAGGTTTGTGACGATGCAAACTTATATTAATGTCTTGATTAAAATAGGCTATAAGAATAAACAGAAACAAAGTTTAGTTCAAGCTTATGTAGCAGACCTGTTATCCTTAAAAGTGTTTAAAAATCACACACACAGCAGCCTAAGTTTTTTTGATTGCAGTCTATGCCTTCCTGAAGATTTGGGATGTGTTTTTGAACCTAGGATAAATATTTTCCTCTCTTCAAGTTTCACATGTCACATCATGTCACTCCAAACGTCCAAACGTGACTTGACGTGAAGATTTGGTCATGATACAAGGTGTCTGCATGTGTGATGTGATGAAAGTGAGATTGCCCCTAAAAGGCCAATACTTTGTGTACAATTTATGTGCATAGTGGGTGTGGTGCTAATGACCCCGTGTGGGTAAGCAGGGCTTTTTCTATCTGGGGATAAGTATTACATTTTTAAAGCATCGAGCTACTATGGAAGCCAGGGGAATGCATCAGATTTTCTCCACACCTTTACTAGGGATGAATCGGGGTTTTGTGTGATTTATGCCGCTGGTTTCTCTAAAGAAAACACTGCTGATAAAATATGATGGAAGTGCTCACACCCCACAGAGAGAGAGAGAGAAGAGAGGCAGAGGGGAGGGGAAGCCTGCGCGCCGCAAACCCCCACATACGTAGCTCGTGTGTCGTGAATATATGGGAGGAAAAAACATTAAAGGTAAGAGAAAAAAAGCCAAAGTGTTGCCATGAAGCTCAAAGGCGGTCAATTGGCGTTTAGAATGATGCGATGTTTGCTGCGGATCTCGTTTTGAGCCAGGATGCCGGTGTTTTTTTCTCAAATCACCGTGTGCGCCGTGAGATTTTTTTGGGCGAATACTGGGACACCTGCACAGACGCTCTTTTCCCCACTGCTGCCGGTACGCGAACCCGTCCTACTGCCTTTGAAGGTAACGAGTGTTAAGTGAGTGAATTCAGGCTTTTTTCCCCTTTCATCTTTCATCCTCTTGTTGTATCTGACGCTGCGTAAAGGCTGGGCGATGCATCCATTGGCTTTCCCTCTGTGATTTTCTGCCTCACATCAGCTTCATCATAGACTTGTTCTGCTGGTGTTGAGTGAACTGTTTTTGCTGTATGCCAGACAACATGCCTTCTCGTTTGTGCCGGGGGTGCGGGGATGCCAGTGGCCGACGCGGTTGTGTCATTACTGCAGTGCACTCTGGAGCTTTTAGACAGTGCACAGACACAAGCTGAAGAGAAGACAGCGAGCCGGCAAGTGGACCAACCAGTGATGAATTTGGAGACAGAGGCCGATCTTCTGAAAACTGGGATTCCCATTACACTATAATGTAAAAGAGGTTTTGGGGGTTTTCCCTTTTGAGCACATCCCCAAAATCCATCTGTCAGAGGGGCTGCTGAGAGCTTACAAGCTTCCTAGTGTTTTTGGAGGGCTGCCCCCATGCATCTTGTGAGTGTGAAAAGTCCCATCATCCTTTGCCAGCTTTGCATCCACAGACAGGAGCAGAAGGTAGCGCTGTGTGTGTCATGTTAGACTGGACACTTGCCTGCCCCTTTTCCAAAACTGCCCATTGACCTCCAGACAAAACCTCTGAGCAGAACAGGCTGTATGTGAATGCTGTGGCAAATATCAAGGGAAAACTGTCAGACAACTTCAGGAGAAACATTTGAAGAGACTCAAAATTACAGAGATCAGACACCCTAGAGGAAGGACAACAGGGTCAGGATGCAGGTCTCGTTCGCCTGCACGGAGCACAACCTCAAGAGTCGAAGTGAGGATCGACTTTGTGGCC
>KN497399.1:14545-29246 GCA_000787155.1 Scartelaos histophorus | reverse complement strand
TTAAATGAATGAACATCAGTGGGGGACGAGGCGAAATAACATCAGACAGCAAAATAACTTCAGTGCTTGATCATAACGGACCTCCTTGGCTTTAGGCTCATTTATTGCACGAGCCCACCCTTCCAACCCCCTTTCCACCGCCCTTCATTATGGTTCCGAGTGTCGGGACGAGCATGGAGGTCGCCGTTGTAGATACGGGGCTAAATGCAGCTGTCGCCCTGTGTTTCTGCAGACAGGTCCTGGTTCAGCTCTTGTTCAGTTCTGGTTTAGTTCTGGTTTAGTATTGGTTTAGTCCTGGTTTAGACCTAATTTAGTCCTTGTTAAGTCCTGGTTTAGTCCAGGTGGTGCAAAAAATCTCTATCTTCTCTCTCTGATACTGTGATAATACTGTGCGGTCAGTGACTACTAAGAACTACAAAGCCCTGTACCGTGGTATTCACAATTGCCAAGACGAGACCTACTGTTCATATCTATGAATCAAACGTATCACTTTAGCAGGTTAAGGATGGGTATATGTCCTCTGCAAGTTTCAGCCACAGGGTCTGGTCAGGGTATTCTCCATTCCTGATCTTGGTCAGACTCTAACTGAAGGGAACAGCACAAAACATGAGGAGAGAGCATTGACTGTTTATATACATGAAAATATCAATTCTAGCCAAGTAGGAAGTGAGCATGGGCGCACTTCCAGCTCCATCAACTTTCCAATTCACTTTGTATTGAAAAAAATGTCACCTCTCTCTCTAACCATTCCTATTCCCCATATGTAGCTCCAATTTCAGCTCGTAACTGCTAGCCTTGGTGAGCTTCATTTGACTGGAGCCGAACGCTATGGGTGACGTCACACTCCCTCAGTCCATTTCTTTATGCAGTCTATGGGAGAGAGAGCGAGGAAAGTCTAACCATTAGAAATGTGAGCTGTGTCTTGTGGTAGCGTGGGTGGAAATAGTCTTACTTTGAGTTTATTTCATCTGTCTCAATGCGATAGAGACGGACGCACTTAACATTTACCAAACTGAATAATGACATGTTTGACATCTCATCCACTCCAAAGAAATGATCCTCCCCCTCACTGTTCTCCATTGATGCCCTTTGCATTCTCTTAAGGTAAAATCCATAATTCAACAACAGTAAATGCTCCAGTTTGAGCAGCATTGTCCATGTGTGTGAATGACAATTACACAGTCCATATTAAAGGCCTGTTCACCAGTGTGGAGGGTGCCCTTGGGTGCACTCCATTCACGGTGACTTTGTAATGGCATAGACAAGTGGATCCTATTGATTTTGTCACTGGCAATTATGAGAGAGGCTGAGGCTCCCATGATAACAAGCACAAAGCAGGCAGATCATTAGAAGGTAATAGAAGCTGTTAATAGTTTTAATCAGCTTATTTGTCCTTTCTGTGTCACCACCTTTTCAATTTTCATGTCTTTTTGAATATGTAAAAAGTGTAATGTCAGATCATTTATAGCAGAATATACCAGTACATATCTGCAATGACGAAGATTTATTACTAGTAAGACATGCACTTGCTCAGGTATTACAAAAACTAATATAATAATAATGCAGGCCCTATATTATGATAGTTATGTTAGTTATGTTTTCAGATTTATATTAGTGTTTTTTTTTCCCTCATCAAAGTTGTGTTTTGTTTCATTCACACATGTTTAACACACAAATCCTGCATATTTAACTCTTTATTTTTTGAGTTCTTCTCTCAAAAAGAACACTTCACACACAGCGATGCCATGTGGTTATACAGTAAGTGCTCCACTGTGTTTTCTCTACAATCATTTGGATAATTTCAACCCTGGAATTGCCATTCACTATTGAACAAAAGATAAAAGGTAGATGAGAAACACAGTATTTGAAGCTTCGGAGATGTAGACCAATGAATATGTTTTATTTAGTTTACTCAAACATGTGTGAATGAAACGAAACACAACTCCTGGTAGTTTTTTTTTTTTTTTTTTAATGAGGTAACAATATTCTCTAAATGAGTTCTACCAATTTCCAGAAACTACTTGGCAGATATTTGCATCCTGCTTTGCCAATTGCCAGATGCAACTTGATGACATTAATAGCAGCGTAACTGAAATGTCTAATAGGGCACAGATTAATTTACTAAAATGGCATTCTGAACATCTGCGCTAAAGGTCAGAGTCATAACTTGTGTTTGCTCTTGTTACATTGACGGTTTGTCCTGCTCATAAATCTGGTTTTCAGCATGGACAACAGTAAAGTGCTTCCTGGACAAATGCCTCTGTCCATAAATGGTTTCCTGGATTCACTAATGGCGAATGTCTATGGAACGGGCTACATGCTCTTAAAATCTTGTTCATAAAGTTCACAACAAAGTTTGTCGATCTGAAACTAGTCGGCCTCTGTAATGTAGGACCTTTAAATTAAAATATGGTTTACTTATTTGGCTTCACCGATACACTATGTAACTTGCCTGGTGATCACCTGTTTGTCTCCATAGAGGTAGATGTGTTTAATGCCACACTGACACTGTAGGGAGAGCAATTTTCTACCAGAAAAGTTACTGGTCAGATCTGTGGAGAACTGAGCTTGCTCACAGTAAGAATGTATGTCATACATGTAGAGATGCTGATTTTTAAAAATAAATAAATAAATAAATACAAATGCAGTGGTCTCTTATCTTTTTAGAGTTGTATGTTTAACACTGTGGAACATTCCAGGCAAACCAATCATTTCTTGTTGGAGATAAGCATTTGGCAAACCCTTGGTGCACCTTCAAGGCAACATTTTGACATCAGATAATATATGACATAATTGGCTGCACAGTTGTTGGTACTTTGGAATGTTAGCATACAGGTATGATGAAGTGAGGAATGTAAATTACAGTCATTGAAAGTCTGGAGGAGTATCTCCACCGTACAGGAAAGGTATGGGAGAACTCACTTGAATAAGGTATTTGGGCGTTGTGCACATAAACGATAATGATTACAAAAATATATGATGCTAGGCTAGTGTATTTAATGTGGTGATGGTACAATCTGGTTATATAACTATTCCACTGCAAGTATTAAGTTCAAACAAGAACATTTTCTTATTGAATAACAATCACATAATTAACAACATTACTTTCCTACTTGTACCGCCGAGGGGCCAGTCACTTTAAGCAGGTCTGAGAGTGCAGTCTGTGTAGATAGATACTTTATTATCCCAGAGGAAAATAATCTGATATTATGTATGTATGTCTGTATGTAGTATAATCTGTAGCAATGTGCAGGGGAAGACTTGTAGGCCCACTGTAATAAGCTACAGGCCTATACCATTTACCTTTTAGACATTGTGCCAATGCACTCGGAGCCCAGAGTGCACATCAGGAGCGTGCGTGTCTGTGCATAATCAAAGGCACTCATACATATTTATTCTCAGCTGTTGGGCATGTTGGTATAGATGGTGGCACCGAATAGTTTCTCGTAATAAAAAAGTCAGTAAAATGTTTAATCCATGCTTTAATCCAGTTCTACACTTCCATATCAATGTTGTATTTTAATGACTTGAATGAACCTAAACATAACTTAAACCTAAACATAACTTAAAGTACCATGGCAGTAGATTTGTAAGCAGCACTTTAGTTAGTGTAAGACTGTATGACGGTGGCTTATGCTCAGAGGAGGTCTGGGGTGAACCGCTGGAGACAGAAGATAGCTCCAGTTTCAACAGCCCCACGCAGAGGCTAAAGAGTGGCTTAGGAAAATGAGCAAACCTGGCAAACTGAGATAAATAATCCTATAGTCTTTCTTCTACACAGGGTTCCTAGCAGGTTTGCATAGAAGATGGCAGCAGTCGCACTTCAGATACGCCCGAGAGGAGGAGAAAAGTGAAGAATTGTAAGAAAAAGGACAATGTGCCTGCAAAAACCTATTAAGTTTACCGTGCAGCTTTACTTCCATTAGCAAAGTAAGTCTGGACGTAATTTGCTAGGATTCATTTTGTCTTTTTTGGCCATCACATTGTAAATATTGCTGGATAGGTGCTTATTTTTTATCATATATGTTTTTATTCATCATATTGGAGTAATATTCCCTCTCTCTCTTCACAAACTAGATAAAAGTACCCCACAAAAAGTACCTCTATTTACATGCTGCATTAAAGCTACCATCAGTAAGTTTATTAGAAGGCTACCACACATTTTGACAAAACTTTGCAAAGACGAGTGAAGCTGAAACTGAAGAAAAAAACAACATAAAGGATAAAGGAACAGTGTGGATTTTCGGAGGAACAACTAAAGAAGCACCAAACTTTTCTAGTTTCTGGTATAAGAAGTTACGTATTTAGTTCTGATTGATTTTTGGAGATGTTTTGGAGATTATTTTCGTGATACTAATTATAGTAGCTGTGGTTGAATCATCTCAAGTTTGGGCAGAGGCCTTTTCACATTCACTTGGGGTTGGGTAAAAGATAGCACACTATGAGACAGCAGTAATGTAGACGGCATCTAGTGGCGGTATGTGAGAATGCAACAGTTCCGGCTTGGCCAATCTAATTACAATTTGGATTTGAACAGAATGCAGAAGGGACACATTATGATACAGCAGTAATGTAGACGACATCTAGTGGTGGTATGTGAGAATGCAACAGTTCCGGCTTGGCCAATCTAATTACAAATACTGGTTAGTAGGTGAATTCTCTAATTATCGAGTCACTGATCAAAAGCTCATTTAAAGGTTCTGGTTTACTGTAATTGTTCCCATAAGAAATTAGCATGTTCTTTTTTTGTTTTTCTTAGGCAAACACAGATAAATTATAAATCTGTTGTTTTTGAGATGTAATGTTGCTTTGACTCTCTGCAGTTTCTTCCATTTTAAAAGTGTCCCGGGCCTGACTCCTGATAGCTTTTGTTTGATGGAGAGGCTAGCAGGCCGTGAAATCAGCCACGGTACAGAAAAAGTGCTGCAATTTTGTCAACTTTACCTTGGAGAGGTTGCAATTACTTGAAACAGGAGAGCGGCACCGTTCTGTCTGTGTCTCATATTGAGCATCCGTCTTACTTCGTGTTTGGGATCACTGCCTTCTCAAATTAATGCTAATGTATTTTTGGTTGGTAGCATATGCCTAGTTTCTTTTCAGTGATTGAAGATGACAACTTTTAGAATTGTGGATATATATCAAATGAATGGCCTTTTATCTATTACTAATGTCCAAAGAAATAATGTCACTTGGAATGGGAGCTCAACAGAGATCTAGAAGTACATTTTTCACAGATTTTTCCCATAGACTTAAAAAAAGAAAAAGAAAAAAAAGAAAAAAAGAAAAATCAAATATTAAAGGTTGACTCTTGTGAGCTTTAAACCATGTTGGAATGTGGTTACCTGATCAAAAACGTACCCAGAGTTACGTTTTGTTTCATTCACACATGTTTGGGTAATCCACATCTCCAATATTTCAAATGCGTTTTCACTTTACAACATCATAAAGTGGTAGTTTTCAAGTCAACATGTTCTCCACACTTTTTGTATTACAACATGACATCACAAGGTGGAACAGAACATTCTGAGAAAAAACTCAGCCTAAATATGCAGAATTGAACATATTAAATTTAAATAAAAAACATGTGTGAATGAAACAAAACACAACTCCGGGGGTGTTTTTTGATGAGGTCACAACCCTATAACACAGTGTTTCCCAAAGACACATTATTTTTGGGTCACCTTGTTATGATCTGCATGTAGGTCTGCAGACAGGCCCACCTATCTCATCAGAAATCTTGAAATGTTAAGACATGTTTTGTATAATTTGTAATCCTTTTGTAATTATTGGGGCCACATTTAATGTCCAAATAGGCGACTCATGGATCCCTTTTATTGCTGGCATCAATTACTGTTAAGTGCTGTTTAAAAGTTGAGTAATAAAAAAATGGTTCAGAGAGACACGTTCATGCAGTTAACAATAAAATATCCTCATCAATGTTGAATAATGGTCAAATTCACCTTTATTTTGTGATCCGCGGATAATGTCTATTGACTTGGGTCGCCAAGGTTTGTGAATTTTAAAATATTGGTCCATAGAAAAATAAAAAAAGTTTGGGAAACACTGTTATAACATACAGCTGATCATAAAATAGCATAATATGGACCCTTAAAATGTTTGTATCCATATCACAGGTGTTTTATGTCCATAAGCACATTTAAAATGCAAGATTCTGTAAAACTTCTAATAACTCGGGTGGGTGGTCCCTGTTGAGCTATTTCCATCAGTAACATGAATTGTGGGGGCAAGTGTAAATGGCGTATTGATTGAATTTGTACATATTTTTATCTGTCCTTCTAACACAGGCTATGTCTGAGTGCTGCCTCCCACTCTCTAAATGGATTCTGAAAAATTATATAAATTGTGGTCCATCAGAATGAATCTTTGTCTGCCCTGTGGCAAATTGACCACTGTCCTTGAAGTATTCCTTGTCTACGCTGAAGAAAAATTTTTCTATTACATTTATTACATTACATTTACATTTTTCATTTTATTCTGCTTTGTCTAAACTGGGGACTTTTTGTACCAAAGTTCAGTCACAATGGTTTATGCAAAGTTAAAGAGAGAGAAACAAACAGAGAGCTGCACCTTCACTGCACTATAGATTTTTTTTTTTTTTTTAATCCTCACAAAGCCATAAATAAATAAATACAATATAAATTAAAACATAAAAATACAGTTTAATACAATAAAATAAACCAAAGAAAGGAATGCAGAAAATCCTAGAAAAAAGAAAAAAAAGAAAGAATATACCGGTCTTACATTCTTGATCAGACACTCACATTTGTCTTTGAGTGCTGGGTACAAAAAATATTCCTAAAACATAATATATACATATATTAATCATTACTTGCTATATAATGCTACTATAATATTACTTGTACAATTCATGCTCTATTCGTTATTGATTAAATGAGGGAGTTCTCACACTGATACTGTAAAAGTCTATTCCTCTGTGTCCTGTCTGATGTTGTATCAGATCACAGACTGTGCACAGAATGACAACAGCTTTGATCGGAGGCGCCGTGAACGGAGCCGAGTCTTCGTGAATGATGTTTAGATTTGATCTGCGGCGTCCTGAAAGCAAATATCTGTATAACCGTTCACTCCGGCTACAACAAACATAAGTCAGGTCAGATTGTTGCTTCTAAAAGAGCAGTGCTTCTAGTTAGCTTCACACGCCCAGAGAATATGAATGACATCGGCTGCAAAGTATCAATAGAGGCTCATTTGGACCAAGCCTAACTCAAGATCAAGAGGTATATATTAATTTTATTGGAGATGCACTGTGTAACTTTGTGGTTAGGGATCATTTTCCTGCTTGTTTCCATGGATATATCATTGCTCTGCCTGGAATGTACCACAGTACGACATTAAACGGCTCTGTCTTGCTTGTATTCAATTACACGTGGCTCCAAAATACTTCGAAAAACAGGTATTCTTATTGTTAGCAGGGTTCTCTCCACAGATCTGACCTGTAACTTGGTCTGGTTTGTCTCCATGAATATAAAAATCCATAACATCTCCAAAAAGCATTCTACCAGTGCCGGTTTAAAGCTGGTTGTTTAAAATCCTGATTCTGATGTAAAGTGAAAGGTTTAAGAATGCTCATATTGTGGTCTCAATTTTCTGCTGCCTCAAAGTAAATCGCACTTTCAAGTCGTTTCTCTTTAAACCATATCGGTTTCTCCCCACTGTGACGCTGAGAGCAAATTCAGAAAACATCAAAATCGCATTGAATTTCAGCCGTCCACATCGACGCAATAAAGTGTGAGTTCATTTGAGTTTCCATCCAATCCAATCACCCTCCGCAGACAGACAATTACTGTCTCTGGTCATCTTCTAGCTCCACTCGGCCAAAGTTTGTTTCATGTTCGATATTGTAATAATAAACCATTAGCGGCAATCAAAGCTCTTCTCCATCTAGCGTCGCTACGTCAGATGAGCGCTGGATGTCTTTTATAATTGCCCGTCGATCGTGCTCAGAAAATGTACCTAGAATCCACATCTCCGCAGCCAGAATCCACCCTGCGAAGACTCATATCAGAAAGAAAAGATCAGTGGACGCGGAGAATTTTTCATCATGGTTCCTGTCAGTGTAATGGCTTGTCTCTTTTCAATATAGAAAAGAAAAAATGCTCTTTTTACTGAAATATTCTTGCTGGTGTGGTATTGATTTAGAGATGTACCAAGTGGGAAATGAGTACAGCATGTTACTTCAAAATTAAGTACTTTTGGACGATCTAATACTGTATTTTTGTCTGCTACAACTGTCATGAGAAGGTTACGGCAATGACTTTTTCTAGCCTTCTCCTGAATAATATTGAATAAATAGAATAGATCATCGTGCCATTTGCAATTTAGCAAACCCGGGTTACAAACTTTTAAAAACTATTCCAATATGTCCATTTGTTCGTTCCCTTGTGGATCATTAAAGTTTAAGTCTAAGACCACCTATTGTATTAGTATGGGGACTACTTTTAGGCTACAAATCTAACTATATTGTCAGAATGTTTGGGAGTTGCCATGGACACAATAGCACATTAGCAAACGCTGCCAAGAAATTTGTCTGAAAGCTCAAGAAAAAACACGAAACTGATTTAAATTTAAAATTAAAATAAATTTCTGGAGCCTGTGATCAATATGAGCGTCCGTGGTCCTGTTTATGAGTTTGATTTTCCACAAAAGATAAGTGTGAGTAACTGAGAAATGGTCAACTAAGGTCAGATTGTGTTCAAATAAAACTCAAATTAAAGTTGAATAAAGGCTCAGAAATAGCAGGGCCTACAGTTAGCATCACAATCCCAAGAAACGTTGATGACATCAGCTGCAAAGAAACAATAGCCTCTACTATTAGTACTACAACAGTCCTTACTCCAAACCAAAGTATTATTCATCTTACACTACTTATTTTCTGAGTGTCTAGAGTCAAATTGTCAAATGAATCAACATTATTCTCAAAAGTTTAGTCGTATGTGACGCACGAATTAAATCATGTAACACTGCGAGACCTTCACTGGCACTTACGCTGCGCTCAAATCAGTTCTCTTTAGAAAATCAGCTCACAGGGATGGCCATGTGGTTTGATGAAAACATCTGTCTGTGAGATCAAGCGTTTGCAGAACAATTGTGCTCCTCTGATCCTCTGTGTAATCCAAAGCATATGCTACACCTCTGGACGCCTACAGCTTTACTTATCACACTAACACCACTAATATCATTGTGACTGTGAATGCAATCATCACGGTGCACGAGCTGAGCGTGTCCGGCTGACAATACGCAACATTTTCTGTATCCCAAACCAATTTCAAAGGTGTAAAGATTGTTGAAAAGGCTAGAAAACGGTGTCTTGGCGTTCGTTTCTGAGATTAACCCTTGCTTTGTTTGACCCCGGGCTTCATTTCATTATAAAACTGCTTTGTCAAATTGAAGTGGCAGCAGATGGTGGAATCAGTTGTGTATGGGCTGAAATTGGTGCAATACAGATACAACACAAGCCCACAGAGTGAAATAAAGGCTAGTTTGAACTATCGTGTGTATTTTTTGATGTGGGTGATTTCACCTGTAGAGTACATTTACAGTATATTACACGGCCCTGTTGAGGCAGCCCAAGGTCCATGGCGACGTGGCTTCATTCACAATAGCTAATTTAAGGTAACATTAACACTGTGCACAACGTTGATGTGTATTATTTTGTAAAACGTGTGTAAGAAAAATAATCTCAACACTGGATTTACATTTTTTGTTGTTTTGTCCTCATCCATTTCATAGTCTCCATCATGTTGTGAGTTTATGGTTCACTTTTTTCTACTGAACTTGACCTCTGTAGTAGTGTGGTATCATTGTGATGCTCTGATAAGAATCAACAGTCAGATTTTGAGTTTTTAGCTTGGCATGTACCGTATTTTTGGGGCTATAAAGTGCACCGGATTATAAGGCGCAGTATCAAATAATATGTCAGTTGTGTCATTGTCCACACATAAGGAGCATCGGATTATAAGGCACAATAAGAGAAACAAAACGTGTGTCGGATAAATGGAACTTTATTCAGGTCATTTACAATAACTCTCAGTTGTAGCTAACACAAAAATACAAGTTTAACAGTTGGTGATTTGGGCATCAAACATGCCCGGATCCTCTCAACATTGTTCAGTTTTAACACTAAAATACAAAAGCTGAAATCTGCATGGTGCATGTCTCTTAACAGGTGCATTTTGGGTCCTTGTACAGCACACGGCAGAACTACCGGTATGTTGCACAGTCGCCCTATATGTGGCCAACATATTACTCCTCCTGACTCGCCCACTAATACCTTATTAGACTCATGTGGACAACATCAAATCGGTTGGAGGTTAAACACAACCAAAGGTCATACATAAGGCCACTGGATTATAAGGCCACTGTGGATTTTTGAGAAAATGTCATGATTTTAGATGCGCCTTATAGTCTGAAAATTACGGTAGATCATTTATTGCATTGAGAACATGTTTTATTCAGAAAATCTTGTGTCAAAGCAATACCAGTCTACATTAAAGTTTACCTATTCGCCATATGGTAAATGTAAAGGACCGATTTGTATTTACTGATTCTTCATCTTGACCCATTGTTTCGTGACAAGACTAGACTTTCACAATGAATTCAGACCTCGTCTCTGGTCCTTATCCACAGCACCTCACACAGTTTGCGGATTGACAGGATTTAGACACAGCTCACACAAACAGGGCGACTGTGTGTGTCCTGGAACCTATACCTTTTTCTATAGATTGTTGCCTTTGTTGAGGATTAATCCCCAGCTCGTATCTGCTCCTTCAGACAGCAACACAAACGTACAGTGGAATGCTGAGCTTAAATGTGAAAATATATATTGCTGAATTTCAAAAGACATCACAGCATTCTATTCGCCCAGTACAGATGGGAGCAGATAAAATTAATACCGTTCAAATGAAGACTTTGAAGAATGTGGTTATACAGCAAGGTCTAGGGTCTATCATCAGACTCAACATTAGTCAATTTACATTTTGGATATAGTAGCTGGCGTGCGACGAACAGTTCCCCTTTTCTAGTTCCATCTGAATCAGTTATTTCTGGTCAGATTGTGTTAAAACAAAACTCAGATTAAAGTCTAACTTGAGAAACAGACCCTTAGACAGATCAGTGCCTCCGGTTAGCATCACATTCTTAGGAAATATTATTATATATGACAAATGATCAATTACTAACAACTTTAAATCATGAAACATCAAAAAATTTAAACACATCACGCTTTTGCACACACTTTTTCCACTGAATATTAACAAAGAAGGTAGAATACTTATGCAGAAACATCCTAATCCTGTTTCAGCCCAACCAAAAAAGTCAATTAATCCCGGATCATTATTTCATGTTGTTTTCAATCATCATCTGAAGTCCTGTGGAAGAAAATAACAACATAGTTAATTACAAATGTCTTCTGCCTCTGGTTCATATAATGCAATATAATTATAATTTGTTTCATTACCTGCAGAAAAGTTTGTATTTTTAATTTCAGGCTTGAGTAATTATTATGATGCATTTTAGGCATCTCCGCTAACTAATTTTTTACAGTGCTAAATGACAGATCTGTTTCTTTTGGAAGGTGTAGGTCATTTCTGTATTGATTGAATGTGTTTTTGAGATCATTTTAGAGTTGTTCCAGGATATGTGATGAATGTAAAAAGCCTCTCCCTATAGGCACGGGCTCAGGCGGCAGCAGAATGGATTTCCATATCGGTTTGAAAGGCTCACTCTAGGTTTATGGTAATAATATTTCTGAAACTGGAAAGTGAAGTTTCAAAAGTAAATCTTTAATGTTTCCTCCTGACTGTTTGGTCCTGTCATTCAACCACAACAGATGAAAAGTGGAGATGTTATTGTTTTGCCTGGAATGTTCCAAAGTATGGCATTTAACACATCTATTTCCATGGAAGCAGGAGATGACTCTAAGTTACAGGTCAGACCCACAGACTGTATATATAAATGGACATAGTTACCCTGCTAGCTGCGCTGTCCAAATAGGAAGTGATCCATAGACTCCAGATCACTCACCCAGATAGACTCATCAGTTCACTTTGAATAGGTCTTAAAATGTTCATATTAAAATGCTCTACATGATCCTGGTGTTTGTTATTATATTTATGTTATTTTGCTATTTTGCAATTCCTGTCCTTAATATAGAACTTGGCTCCAAATTCTCCAAAGATAACTTCAATGAGCTTCATTTGACTGGTGCCGAACACTCTCTTAGTCCACTTCTTTATACACTCTCAGATGCAGTTCAGATCCATGGAGAGGAGACCCCTCTCACAGCAAGAATAAATGTTTTTCCAAGACATATGACACCTGTAACTGAACACATGCAAATACAGATACATTTAATGTCATGCTGAGGAACATTCCAGACAAAACAATAAGATCTCCATGGAGACAACCACCAGCAAAGTTACAAAGTGCGCCATTAAATTTAAGTATTTTGCTAAACATTTTGGTAGTAATGCAGTGGTGTCCATGCTTGTCATACTTATCAATATAAGTATTTATTAGTTTAGTTTCAGTTAACTAATTTAGACTGTATATTCAACTCCATTAAAACTGTCCATGCATTGTTTACTGTGGTGACATTATGGAGATAGACAGATGCATAATGCCAATGCATTTCCAATGCCAAAAATACTCACACCCAAACATGTCAGGGAGGACGCTGACAGGTATGTAAACAGCCCTACCACTCCATTACCCAAAAGTCTGACTTTAGCTGCAATTTGAAAACTTCTCCAGTGTATTTTTAGGGAGGGCATCCTGTTCACTGTATTTTGAGATGAAGAGATAGTGTCAACCCCTGGAACTGCAAATAAGTAAGAATGAAAGCAATATTACTAATCCTAACACTCCATCTCTGAATCATGTGATTACATAATTCTGAATAAGAGAGCATGTGTGAAGCCCTTACATTTTCATCTCACTTATTCTAATATTTAATTCAGTCCAATTAAATAATTAATTCATTTTTTTCAACACATTTCAATTAAAGTCACAGTAAAACTGTTTTTTCTTTTGGTTGTGTTATTTCACGGAAAAACATAGTAAAACACGTGTCATTACTGTGCATCTGCACAAACCTGACTCTTATTTGGCCTGGAGGAGGGACAGTGCTGAAATGTTGGACATGTGTCTAGAACCTTCCACAGTACAGCATAGAATGTGTCTATGGTAAATGGACACATTTTTATATAGCGCTTTTGCATCTTCAAGACACTCAGAGCACTTTACATCTAGGAACCACTCTCCCATTCACAGACATATTTACACACCAGCATATGCAGACACTGGGGGCCAGGGGGATCAAGTGTGTTGTCCAAGGACACAATGGCAGCATTCATCTGCTCAACCAATCTTTTTTTTCCTTAAAATCATTCAGGTAATGTGGCACCTCTAGAAAGTTACACACTGTACCTTTAAGTACGAAACATATGTAGCTGCGTGCTGCTAATACCTGTCACCCACGCAAAAATAAAAATAAAAATCACAGTGTAAATCTGTACTGATATATGAATAAGCAGCTTTAAATATGGAGGCTCTGTCCAGCATAATGTTTTTTAGATAAAGTGTTTGGGACAGAGACCAGTGCCCGTCATTCACTTCATCTCCACCAGGGTGAGTGAGACAGACAGATGAGGATACAAGAATATATTAGTCGACAAGAGAAGCAAATCCTTATAAATCCTTATTTACACTGTAAATCAGGTTAGAAGATCCACTCCTAAGTCCATAAACAAGAAAAATTGGGCTATTCTCATCTTATTGAGTGCTTCACAGGTAAAATCGATATCCACTTTAGGTAATGAACAAGACTTATAGACATTTAAATTGGATTCTTTTTTTTGTTGTTGGTTTTTTTGAGGGTGGTTGGGTTTCTTTTTTTTGGTTGTTTTTTCATCATCTGGCATGAATTTTACAAATGCGTGTTCCATGTTTCAAAAATGTTCTAAAATACAATAAATAATGGTTATTTCCTCTTTCTTATGACTATAATAGCAAACGACTCAATTTGCTGTAAATCTACAAGTGACAAAAGCTTTATTTCGACAATATCAGGGTAGTTTATTTACTTCCTTACCCAAATTATATTTCCACTTTTATTTTAGTCATTTCTTGGACTTCTTTGAGCTTCAACTTGAGTAATATTATTTCAAGTGACAATATTCCTCCTTCTGAGCAATATTTGACTACCCCACTATGTTATAACGTTGTTCCCTTGTCAAAAACATGTCTGAGGTACACTCTACAACTTCACAAACCTGACAGGATGTGCAGTAGTTTCAGTAGCAGAATGCACACTTACTGTAATGTGAGATTTATAATACATATTAATATTTAGTTTTTGGCGAATATAGCTTTTTCAAAACATTAAAAGACACCATGGCAATTTAAATGTGTGATTTATGTGTTAGCAGTTGTGTGTGATGTACCGCAGAATAAATAAAAAATCAATACAGAAGATTGCAACAAAACCAAAACTCTAAGAAACAAAAATAGCTGTATTGTGAGTGCATGTGGTCAGAAGTCATTTCAGACATTTTGGGAGCAGTTTTTTTCCCATTCTGTTTTGTTTGCTTTTTGGAGCAGACATAAATTACCCTGCATGGCTGGTTGTGTGTGTGTGTGTGTGTGTGTGTGTGTGTGTGTG
>KN497399.1:0-11960 GCA_000787155.1 Scartelaos histophorus | reverse complement strand
TCACACATGCACATTAAAACATGCAGAGTCACCACAGCAGCAGCAGCAGAATCATGCTCAGTGCACTGGGGAATAGTGTTTGGCTTAATCTACTGAGACAGTTCCTACATCCTCCCATTTGTTCATTATGAAGTATTGTCTGCATATATTCATTTCTATACTATTCATGATACTTTAAAGATGCATTGCGTAACATTTCTAGTGGAAATTCCATCACCTGCATATCTAGAAAAATTATTGGAAATATTATTATCACATGGAACAAACAGGCTACAGCACCATGCTATATGACAAATCAGATGTGTGGAGAGTCGCCCCATCCACAGAAGCAATTATTGTATTTTTAAGCAATAGAAACCTGCGAAATGAATAAATGCTACATGAAATATTCTAGGCAAAGCAACAACATCTCCATATAGCAGACGCTCCTCTGGAAAAGTTGAGAAATGCACTTTTGATGTATTGTAAAATGCCTTATGCCGTGTGCAGTAAATTATGTAACAGCTTTTATAGTTGTGTCCATGAATTATCTTCCTACTGAAGATAAAAATATATTTTATAATTTTATTCGTCTTTTTTTTTTCCCTAACATGTTCTAAAAGTGCATTGTGTAGTGGAGGGTCTTCCACCTCTATGTTTCTATGACTATGACATTGCTCTGCTTGGAATGTTCCACATTATGACATCAAACAGTTCTGCTTTACATTTTATTTTATTTTTTTACTATAAGTGGGATGGGCTCTCCATAGATTTGACCTATAACTGGATCAGGTTTCATCTCCATTAAAAATAGAAAGGTTTAATATCAAACTGTGAAACATTCCAGACAAAGTGATACATCTCCCTGGAGAAATGGTTTGACGGACCCTCAACCAGAAAAGTTACACAATGTACCATAACATTCATGTATGTTTGAGTCATTTTAGTCATCTCTAATCCTGGGTCCTATTCGAAACCTGAAACTTTAAGATTCTGTGCAGTGCTCCACTCACACGCTCACCTGTGCTCCTGCATGGCAGTTTGTCATAAATATACAAAAGCAAGATGTAAAACCCATGACAAAAACAACTTTGCAAACCTGACAGAATGTGCAGTATTAGCAGAATGCACACGGATTGTGTTTTGATACATCTCTAAAGGGAGAGTGACTTAATGTGAAGAGCAGGGGGGAAGGGGGAGGCTTGGAGAACAGAACTAGCTCATTTTATTTAATTAATGTATACATATTTGTTTATTTGTTATTCATTTATTTTGCATGTATTTATTTTTTTATGTTTATGACTCCAGTATTTAGGTATGTCACTGTCTGAGCAGATAGTCAACACAGAAAAACCAACAATAAAGGGATGTGTTTGGAGAAATAACTATGCTTAGCTATTTTGCATAATCACTGCTGTAGTTGTTGTACCAAGGTCATTTGGACTCATACATATACGTATGTCAAGGCAAATCCATGATATTCCGGTCTCTCTACTGTAATACTAAGCTAACTAAACAGGACAAGGACTACTGACAGGGATGATGTCATGACTTACCCAGACATCAGCCCAGATGGAGTTTGACTGGACTCTGCAAAGAGGTTGGTCCATGCACCAAGAAAGAGTTTAAACCACTTTACCCTCCCACTGTAGTTTGTGTATAAAGCTCATATTGTATAGTCATAAGCATCAAGTCTCTCAATGGGAATGTTGACACAGACTCGCTTTCTAATATTTGTCTATTATCTGAACATTTCTATTTCAAGTGTGTTATTTATCTAAACAAAAACGGACACGGAATTAAAAGACGGTTTTCCTCAACAGAAAAATATAAGTTATAATAAATAATATCACAGTAGATAGTTGAGTTGAGATAAAGTTAGGTGGTGCATCCAAACAGCTCTATAATCATATTCATGGGCCAGTCCTTCCAGGCGGCCAGGGGCATGATGATGGCATTAGCTGGATTCTCTCTCTCTCTCCAGTGTCCTGTATCTGTCTCAATCCGCTCTTTCTAATCCTCTGGGGAACTCCAATCTAATTCACTAGTGTTTATTGATGTGACGTTAATGTAACCACAGCTCCAGCCAGATTCCCGTATTCACACATTAATACCCCCGCACTTTTTGTCCCCCCCGCCTCCAGTAGATGGCGGCCTTGTGCCTCCGTGCGCCCTGCCTGCTGGCGTCAGGTTTAACTCGATTCAGCAAAGCGTCTGTAATTTGACTTGGGATTGTTCTGTGCACAAAGAGGTCAGGAATGTTTACAAGTTTTTCACCCTCATTGATTCGTGATGAGTTCGTATTTCTGTAGACTAAAGGCTTATTTAAAATGTCTTTACGATCAGAATGAGAAGTAAAAAAAAGTTTGAAAACCATATCAATGAAAAAACTCATTACCGAGGTATTTGCTTCAGCGAAATAGTGCACCATAAAGGAATGAATAATAATAAAACAGAAAATAAAACAGAAAACACGCACAAAAAATGTCTTAGAATGGATACTTAAATCAGGCTTTTTTGTTGCTTTATACAGTGTGGAAATTGTACCAAGAACCATTACTCTTTATTATTTTATTTTATTTTATTGTATTATTATTATTTTGAATGGCCAATGTTTTCCTTAATGTAAATCCTTAGGCTATATGACGTATAAGCAGGAAATAGGTAAAAATGGGCACTTTTACGCACGCTAGGCGCTCATCCACCGTGAAATATTTACTTTCTACTCCCGGTTTACTGTAATGTGTGCGCCTTTCCCCCGGTCTGTCACCGTGCGTGTGTCTCCCCGGACGCACGGAGCAGTTATGGGCTGTAGTGAAACGCCGTGGCGCGCAGCAGCAGGCAGCAGTGTAGAGGCAACAGAGCGGAGAGAGAGGAGCGAGTGGAGCGAGCGCGCAAGAGAAAAAGGCTCTTGGAGGGACCGCGCGGAGCTCATTGGCGTCGGTAACAGCGCGTGTGAGGCAGCCCCCACAAAGTCGCTAAAGGATAATTGAATGTTACCGGAGGATGAGCAGAAAGCGGCATGGAGTGATACAATAAGGTGAACGGGGGAAAGAGAGCGAGAGAGGCTTCCCACAGGAGGAGACTGGGCATCGGGTGAGATTCACAAGTTGGATGAAACACGGAGAAGTGACATTTTTTTGTGAAAGGGACTTGTGTGTTTTGCGTGGAAGTGATTTTTGACGTGCCAGTATAGGTTTTTAAATACTGAACCAGTTCTTGAAGATTTACAAGTCCGTGAACGCTCATTGGGACAGAAATAATTAAAGTCTCTATTTTTGGAACCTTGGGATTTTACTGCCAGCTTAAATTTGTGCCATTGTCGTGACCCTTGAATGTTTTGGGAGAGCTGATTTTGGAAAAGTGAAAGAAAGAGAAGAAGCAAATATGTGCTCACATGTGGATTATAGTGACATGTCAGCATTACTGGCGCAGCTGCTGCTTCACATGCACTGTCTCTCACAATATTTCTCTGTGAAATTGAAGTGACATTTAAATGCAATTATTTTGACTCTTTGGACTGCACCAGGGGAACCTCATTCAAACACAAAGACCACTACGGTGGGGAATCAGCATCAATACAGGCACAGGATAATCACACGGACACGCCTGGAGGATCATTAAACAAATCAGATAAACGCACAGCCAAAAGCATCAATAGAGGTATTGATGAGGGGCTATATAAAGCTGCTGATTGGCCGAGCTCCTGTTAACAGCTCTGCAACTGTATTGTATGAAAGTTTGTCAGAGGGGAAGACAGATGAGGCAAAGTCACTCTGACAAGAGGAAGGGCTCCAGCAGAAATATCCAACAGAACTGATCCTCTGCTTTTAGGGCAACTGTATTGATTGGAGCTAATCCACTACAGCTAGACTACTCCTACTCTTTAACCTAGAATGTCTACTGCTACCATCTCTGCTACAAGAACTGATGAAGCTGGTGTATTTTTTTGGCTATCCTCTGTAAAATATTTATAGCCACTCTTGTGCAAATATGGTGGCTTTGACGAGGAGCGAGTGGATCAGGCAGCCTGTGAGAGAGCAGGTGCCCAGACAGCAGAGCACTGTTTCGGCTGTGACATCGCCGTGCTCAGCTTTCAGTCCTCTGTAGGCTGGGGATATGATGGGGTGACTCTAGACCCCCCCTCTGTACCCACTCCCTTCTCTAAGTTTTTCAACATCACAACAGAAACATGGAGCAGAATTTCTCCACTGTCAGAGACGGGAGGCATCTGCTACCAGAGCGGGACTCCTCCAAGCGTGTTTTAACGGGATGCTTTCTCTTTCTCCTTATATTCACCACGTTGCTAGGCAACACATTGGTGTGCGCTGCTGTCACCAAGTTTCGTCACCTCAGGTCAAAGGTCACAAACTTTTTTGTCATCTCTTTGGCCATCTCCGACCTTCTGGTGGCCATTTTGGTTATGCCGTGGAAAGCAGCAACAGAGATCGTTGGGTTTTGGCCATTTGGAGCTTTTTGTAATGTGTGGGTGGCATTTGACATCATGTGCTCTACAGCCTCCATCCTGAACCTGTGTGTGATCAGTGTGGACAGGTACTGGGCCATTTCCAGCCCTTTTCGCTACGAACGTAAGATGACGCCCAGAGTGGCGTGTCTGATGATCAGTGTGGCATGGACTTTATCTGTGCTCATTTCCTTTATCCCGGTCCAGCTGAACTGGCACAAAGCTCAAGCCACCAGCTACCTGGATCTGAATGGATCTTATCCCAGTGAACTGCCTCCAGACAACTGCGACTCCAGCCTTAACAGGACCTATGCCATTTCCTCTTCTCTCATAAGCTTCTATATCCCCGTGGCCATCATGATAGTCACCTACACCCGGATCTACCGGATTGCTCAGAAACAGATACGCAGAATATCTGCCCTGGAGCGCGCCGCTGAGAGTGCCAAGAACCGCCACAGCAGCATGGGCAACAGCTCAAGCATAGAGAGTGAGAGCTCTTTCAAAATGTCCTTCAAGAGGGAAACCAAAGTGCTGAAGACACTGTCTGTGATCATGGGCGTGTTTGTGTGCTGCTGGTTGCCCTTCTTCATCCTTAACTGCATGGTGCCGTTCTGTGAGGTCAGCCTCCCAGACGGATCTACAGAGTTCCCCTGTGTCAGCTCCACCACCTTTGATGTGTTTGTGTGGTTTGGCTGGGCCAACTCCTCCCTCAACCCCATCATCTATGCCTTCAACGCAGACTTCCGTAAGGCCTTCTCCATTCTCCTGGGTTGTCACCGCCTGTGTCCTGGGAGCAACGCCATCGAGATTGTCAGCATCAATAACAACATGGGTGCCCCTCCCTCCAATTCCAACTGCCAGTACCAACCCAAGAGCCACATTCCCAAAGAGGGCAACAACGCAGCCAGCTACGTCATCCCTCACAGCATCCTGTGTCAGGATGAGGAGCTGCAGAAGAAGGATGGCAGCGCTGGAGAGGTGGAGGTGCTGGGAACCAACGCCCTGGAGAAACTTTCACCTGCTCTCTCGGCCACTTTGGACAGCGACACGGAGGTCACACTGGAAAAGATTAACCCAATCACTCAAAACGGACAGCACAAAACCATGTCGTGTGGAGATTAAGTGATGAATCTGCTTTGCTAAAGGCATGTACTAACCAGAGGGAGGCTTCACACATGGGGGGGCAGCAATGACAAATCCAGACATCTAAGAGGACCACGGCTAACTGCAAAGCAATGGGATTTACTCATTCCAAACCTTAACAACTGTCAACAAAACTCCTCAAGGAGAAACCCTACAGAATGTCTCAAAAGTAATGGCACTTTACTGGATTAAACTATCTGCAAAACACCTTCAGCATTTATTGATGAAATTGCCACACTTGATGATAAATGCTGATAGGAATAATGTGAATACCATTGCAGAACACTAGTGCAGGTGTCTACATGCCTCCATGTACATGCATGTAGACAGTTGCATTTAGATATACTGTACAATAAGACACTGTTCCCTTGAGGACAACGCAGTATACTTTGAAAGGAAGATGTAGTAACTATTAGCAAAATGTCTCGTAGGTACAGTAGGTGCTTTGTATGTGTTTCATTCTCATGGAGGAAAGAACAAAGTTGGTACTGTTTTTTGTTTTTTCATTTACTGTTTAACAAGATGGATATTTATTTTCAGAAACCAAAGTAACTGTTCTTTTACACAGCGGCAGATAATGGTATAATTTAAACTTTAAAGGAAACTACAGGATAAGGGGGACATGGTTCATTTATTTCTATGGGGCAGTGGTTCTCAAACTTTGCACTTTTTACACATAAGTGAAGCATCACCTATGTGAGAAGTTACTACAGAGATTAAAGGTTTGGTACATTGATACAACAGAACTTTACTGTGCCTAGATCAAACCAAAACCTGGACAAAACTTGTTCAACATCATGACCAAAACCAAGCCAAAACTAGGACAAAACAATGCAGAACAAAATCTAGACTAAACGAAAAATGTTCAATGTTTTTTTTTTTATGTTGAATTGCAAATAAAAAATAATTAAATACCTATATGGTTGCAGTTTCTGTAGAAGGACAGAACCCAATCCTACCTACAGTAGTTTGAGAACCACTTTTTTAGTCTAAGTTTCGTTTTTTTCTTAATTTTCTTGGTTCACACTCAAGCTGGAATCTTTACACTTGTCCCACCATAGACCCCTCATTCCTGTCTATCCCTAAACGAACCAATGGGGACACGTGGGCAGGCAGCTCCATTCTTTTTTATCATCCCTTTCATCTTGTCCATCAGCTATCTGTCAGCTCTTATGTGGCTCTCTGTCCCATCCGACTCTTTCTACTTGCTTTTCTTTCGTCGTCAGCAGATCCTTTCTTTCTCTGTACCATGCAAAATGCCTCCTTACCTTGCACTCTACCAGTGGGACATCTCACACGGCCATTATTTCTGTCCTTTTATGCTTTTTTTCTTTTTTTCCCCATAGCATCTTCGTTGGCAGCTCCCCATTCACTGCTGTCCTCTTGAAGTGGCACTAATGAGGCTGTGTTTTGGCTGTTTCAATATCTGATAGTGTGATCTTAAGAGTGCGTATGACAGGGGGTTTTTGTTTCTGTTTGTTTTTTTTAATGATTCTCTGTTTTTAACTTAATTTGGTGCAATATCTGTTTTAATTATAAATAATAATTTTACAAAAATAATGAAGCAATTTGTGGTGAAAAGTAAGACAAATATATATATATAACAGGAAGTAAAGCATTCTAAACATGCTCATGGCATCACGTCGTGTTATGCAAAGAAACAGATTTTTTCTGATACTTAAAACATTAGTTCAACAAAATAAAGGTGTTTCTTATATTTTTAATTTCACAAACAATAAACTCAGTGTACATTAGAAGAGTTTTGGTCCAGTGTACAGTATGGCTGCTAGGTAAGAGTTATGGAATCCCCTGTGCAGTGTCAATTTCCATTCAAGGATAACATATTCATCCTGAAAAACAGGGCAAAAATTATATAATGTTTTTGCAAAATCTTTAATGTAGGCATCATAAATGTGTTTAAATAACTGTCAGTAGTCCTGTAATACCCCTGACATAGTACATATTTATCATAGTTTTACATCTGTCAAGTGGCAGTTTGCAGGAAAAAAAAGTACAGAAATACAGAAAGTAGTTGTAAATTTTGGAGAATTCCAAATATAAAGAAATGGACCATTTGCAAACAAGGAAAGCATGTGACAGATTAAACCTTAATTTCACAAAGTAAAGGTGTTGTCATATGTTTTTATTAGTCTAATTATAATTTTTGTGCAATTTAAACACTTTTGGCCTTAACATTACTGTCGCCAGGTAACAGATGAATCCTTTACATAGTTGATGTCAAGTTTACTATTTTGTCCAACCAGAAAGTAAAATTTCAAAACTAAATTGAGTTCAATCATAAATGTAGTGATGTTAACTATGTTTTAGTGAAATCAGATAATCTGTCATACGCATTTTAAGATCCAGATACTGCGTAGATCAAAGGAAAGATGGAACAGGAGTGTGGTTGAAGTAGTGGTTGAAGAGGTAGGGTAGAGTGTTACGAAGTAATACAGCTGGCACTCCCTGACCTTTTGAAAACTTGCAGATGTCTGATTCTCTAAACTGCTCATGCTGGGAGCCACGCTGTGAAGTAGTGCTCATGTGGAGTATGGCTAGTGTAACGTGTCCAAGGATGCAGAGCAAGAAAGTAGCGGTGGGTCATTGGACTCAGATCTGTGGATGAATCGATTCTTTTTAGTGGTTCAAAGGAGTCGGTTCCCATTAGATTAGAGCCATAGACTGTATATTTAAATGGCTAACCCGCCCGTTCCAAATAAGAAGTGAGCATGGGTGTGATTCCAGCTCCATTGACTCTGGCTCCCATTCACTTGTATTGAAAAAATGTCAAGCTCCTCAATTTGGTCTTAAAATGTTCTTGTTAACCCATTCTACATAGTCCTGGTGTTTTTATTTTGCTATTTTCTCTATACTCCAGCTCAAATTCACCCATAACTGCTACTTTCTGTGAGCCAAATGCTATGGGTGACGTCACGCTCACTTAGTCCACTTCTTTATACGGTCTGTGATCAGAGCCAAACGAGCTGGGCGAACAAATGAGAAAAACATTCTAATTAAGAAACCACATGATTTTTCTTAATTTTATGGTGCGACAAAAATATGAACAAGAAAAACATTAATTATTGCTAAATGGCTCCTAAACAAAATGCACTGAATGATAATAAGCAGAGAGCTGTCGAGGATTCACTGGGAGCAGATCAAAAGAAACAAATCTTTGTGAAGAGCTGGACTGCACATCACTGCTAGGAAAGCAACCACATTTCTTATAATTTAAACTTCAAAACTTCAGGAAACGTCATCATGCAATTTGTGTTGGTTGTTTAGTATTAAATAAATGCAGATCTTCTCTCCAGATAGATTGTTCCATAAATTACATTTGCCACATTTACGCAGTCTTTAGTGTGCAGTGATTGGACACAAAGCATTTCAAAACCTTATGGTGCTTAATAGTGTTTTTGTCGCTTGGCTGTACTGGTATCTGGCAACCTTTTCTGAAGATGGAATCCAATAGTGATTGTCTCTTGTGCTGGAAATGTGACACAACCCTCCATTGACGGCTGTCTAGGCAACGCATTGAATTGAATCTAGTCGAGCCAATTAGCAGGACCGCGGCTAATTTTAGACTAGCTATTTATGCAAAAGTAATTTACGATGAATAAAAGGCGACTGACTTTTCTGGCGGATGGTTCGGCCACCTGCTTGTTGCCATGAGATGCTACTGCTTTGACCAGAATGTTCCACTGTACGGAATTAAACCCATCGATCTGTCTTACATGTATTTTCTATTGTTCAAAAGTACATCAAAACTTACTTTGAGTTAAAGGGCCCATATATGACACAGTTTTCTGATCACAAATTACACAAATCCGACATATTTAAGATGAGTTGTGTTTTTAAACTCACTTTCACTGTAATCGTTTGGATAACTGCAACCCTGTAATTGCAAATCTTTACTAAACAAAAACTAAAAGGTAGAGCTTAACTTAAAAACTACCACTTCGTGACATCACAAGGTGGAAGAGAGCATTCTAAACTGGAGTATATACAGAATAAATGATAAAGGATTGTTTTAGCTGATTTGACAGTATTATGACATGACTAAAAGCTTAGAAGAGTCATTTTTGCGTAACATAGGGCCTTTAATGCCATACTGTGGAACATTAAAGATAGATTCATGGTATAATATGATAATACGGTAAAAAGAACTGATATGAAGTTGCTCCCTTTCCGACTGGACGACGTTAGCATACCAAATTTCCAAAAAAAAAGCAATCAGTTAACCAAATTAGGATTGAATGGCAGGCACGCTTGTTATAATAATGACAACATAAGTGAGACAGAACGTACTTTTGCACTCCGCATGTAGAAATGATTGGATAATTGACAGTTCCCATTAACCATTTCCTGAGTGAAAAACCACACCAGCCCCCCCCGTACGCGCGACCGCCGCAAATCACACCCGCCGCTGCTCGTCGTACACGTTTCCATGGCGACGTGAAGCTATCCGGCGACGCTATCCGGGGGGGCGCGAGGGAAGCATCGGTCTTTAGACAAAACAAGAGCTGATCCGATAGAGAGTAATTGTTCTTGAGCGAAGCGTTTGATTTTTCTGCCCTGGAAAATCCAATGGTATCTGGATGGAGGGGCAGACATACGGCTCAATACATGGCACAAAAAGTGACCCGCTGTCCCCTCTGCCAGCGTTTCCACCACAGCCCTTTTGACTTTGAAGAGACTGTTACTTTTATAGCCATTCTTATCTTACCTTTTGATGATTCTCCAATTTTGACTGAATTTGTTAGGATAATACCTGTCATAAATATACATCATTTGCGAAGAAAAGTTGAGAAATATGTTGAAAATTACAGGACGTACTAGTAGAGATTTTTATTTTAGAGAGTCCCATGTTGATGACATCACACTGGGAAAATTCTACCCAAATTTGGTACAATTTGCAAGTAAGAAACACATTTTTTAGATACTTAAAGGTGCGTTCTTTAACTTTTCTGATCACCTGGTTGTTTGTCAATGCTCTGCCTGGAATGTTACACAGTATGACATTTAACCTTACGTTTAAAAAAGCTCTATCTTGCACTATAAAAGTTACACAATATACCTTTAAAACATTATTTCAACATAATACATATGTTATCCTATATTTTTATTTTTTATTTTTAAGTTCTTTGTACTTTAGAGGAGTTTAGGACCATTGTATGAGATGGTTGCTGGAATTTCCTAGTGTGATGTCAAGATTTTCAACTAGGAAGTAAAATTTGAAACCTAAAAATTGCCGGAGAAGAAAATGTAAAATCTTAAATACAATTATCTTAACTGTGTCTTAGTCTAAACTATCATAGGCACTTTAAGCCATTAGATTATACGGTTTCTCAAGAGCTGCGCTTCTGTCAGTGACCCCTTTCAATGCCATTATCTTGAATTATCTCGAATGCCATTATCCTTTTTTAAAGTGACTTGAATTCAGAATATTAATCTTGATCTCCATAGTTTTATTTTGGCATTTTACTCACGGCAAATATGTTGAACCTGTGTTACGCCATCGTTAGTATATATTTTAAGATATATATTATAATGTCCTTGTCAAAAACATACCTGGAGTTTGGTTTTGTTTCATTCACTCATGTTTAACAGACAAATCCTGCATATTCAAGCTAATTAGGCTCTCAGAATGAAATCAATGTTTCACCTTGTGATGTCATGTGGTTATACAGTGTTTGTGTGATGTTTTTAAACTCCCCAAACCTTCACTAGAATCATTTAGATAATTTCAGCTTTGGAATTTGCTATTTCTACTGAACTGAGTAAATAGGAGCTGTTAAGTTGAAAACTACCACTACATGACATCACAAGGTGGAACAGAGACTAATAATGAAAACATTTGTGTATGAAACAATGTATGTGGGTGTGTTTTCAAGGAGGTAACAACATTTGAACATGCCTTAAAGCTCACAACAGTCAGTTTTGCGTATTGAAGGACCTTTAATCATGGCATTGTTTTCAATAAGTAATACAGAAATGATTTGCTTAGTACAAATTTTACAAAAAAAGGTGACAATGTATTTTAAAAAGAGTCAACATTTCGTTTTTGGAGTTCTTCATTTCATTTGACACAGGATATCAAGGTGGTTTTGTAGCATTTACAACTGGTTCCAAGATCATTTCGCCTAAAATTGAAGAAACGCGCAGAAATAAGTTAAAACATGTAATATAACCCAGCTCCGTCAAGCCGCTCCGTTTCACCGCCTCAAATTAAAATCGATATCCAGACTTTTGGGTTATTACAGCTGATCTTTTCCCTTTTTCGCAGCGTGCACAAACCTATGGGAGCGCGAACAGGGTCGGAGGTGGTAGGGGGAAGCGCCTCGGGGAGAGTGCTTTGACCACCCCAGCCCAC
>KN497398.1:33044-45194 GCA_000787155.1 Scartelaos histophorus | reverse complement strand
CATAATCTCCTTGGCGGATATAATAAAATAAAAATAAATAAAGTTTTTATTATAGATTAATGGTCAGTATTTTGAAACGTGAGATTTTGGTCACATGATCAGAGTAACCCGGAACAACTTTCAGTTTCCGACCGGGCTATTCATTCCTCCTGCTCCAGTTGTACACTGACAGGTAGCAGCGTCATTTCTCTCAATTAAAGCATTATTTCACGTCATGCCATTGTTATTTTATACTTAAATGCTACGTTATTGTGAAAAAATGCCTTACAAATGAATGCGGTTAGAGTGAATGTCCACAACGATTAAATTAGCGCCAGTCATCCCCAGGCAGCAGAGACAGACTCCAGTGTTAGCTAGTATCACAATGTGCTAACACGGGATCTACATTTAAACTAGGATATCTCTGTGTGATGTAGCACTTAGGTTTAAAAAATAAAATATCGGATAGCAGTGTAGCATACCTTCAAACCCGTCTGTGTTTGCAGGTCATCTGGCTTGACCCTCGAATGAAAAACATCAACATCACGTTAGCTAGCTTCCAGAGGGCGTTGGTTTTAGGAACAAGAGGAATATTTAATTTCAGGTAATTTCATCTTTGTTTCTCAGAATGGCATCCGACTCCATGGAGATTGACGATTCACTCTACAGGTAGGTTTCATAAATAGATCTATATTATTGAGTTGACACGCTCTTACAAACCTGTTGTTTTCAGCCGGCAGCGCTATGTATTGGGAGACCTTGCTATGCACCAGATGGCTCAGTCTTCTGTTTTTCTTAGCGGAATGGGAGGACTTGGAGTAGAGATTGGTAAGTATTATACACGCAAATCATTATTTATTATTATTATTATTCTTTATTATGTAACATGCAACTTTATCTGCAGCAAAAAATATTGTCCTGGCTGGTGTCAAGGTAGGCCAATTCTTTTTTTGTACATCATTGTGGATGACCGGCTACCTGTCTCATGTGTATATACTTGTATTATAAGCCTGTTGGTATGTTTTTATTTTATTCAGGCTGTCACTCTTCATGACACAGAGCAGTGTGAAACATGGGATCTTGGTTCTAACTTTTTCATACGTAAAGATGACGTGTCTTGTCAGAAAAAGAGGTAAATTTAACTATTCCTATAACCCTTTTGCTCCAGATGCTTACACCAGTCGTTTTTCTTCCATACTCTCACCTTTTATACATTAGGGTGGAAGCAGTGTGTCCCCGAGTTGCTGAATTGAATCCTTATGTTCATGTGGATATGTCATCCTCCTCTTTGGATGATAATACTGATCTCAGCTTTCTCCAAAAGTACCAGGTATAACATATCCACTGAAATGAATAAATCCAACTAAACTGTATGAAATGTATATACTGTATATGAGTTTAGTTTAATTTTCTACCTACCAATACCTGCCATGATTTTTCCCTTAGTGTATTATTCTGACAGAAGCCAGACTCAACCTCCAGAGAAGAGTAAATGACTTCTGCCACTCACAATCACCTCCTATCAAAGTAAATCTGGGCCACACACTAATTGAAAGATTTCACCATTAATTAAACTAGAGTTGAAGTCATGAAATACACAAAGTCAAATGCTGATGTGTGGGTATGCTTCATGTTTGTTTACAGTTTATTGGCTGTGATGCATATGGCATTTGCGCCAGAGTCTTTTGTGATTTCGGGGAAGAATTTGAGGTTTCTGATCCCACGGGAGAAGAGCCGAAAGAAATATTTATCCAAAGTATTACTCAGGTACTTCATTATGAAAATGAGTATATATAGATTTTATACAATGGAGGTATTTGACTCAATTAAACACAGCACTTTAATTGTACTTGTTTGACAACCCCTGTAGGACAACCCTGGTGTGGTTACATGTATGGACAACCACCCCCATGGCCTGGAGACAGGACAGTGTGTTATCTTTAGAGAGGTCAATGGCATGGACGAACTCAACGGCACTGTGCGCAAGATTTCAGGTAGACTTGTATTGCAAAACTACTATTTTGAAGTGACAAAGATATTTCATTTCTGTTCATGTGTCTGTTTTTCTTTCAGTCCTTTCTCCTCACAGTTTCACAATAGGAGACACGACTCAGCTATGTCCATATGCACATGGTGGTTTTGTGGTGCTGGTGAAAACTCCTAAAACATTCAAATTTGTGAGTTCATACCAAATGAATTCTGGTTAGTGTATGTCAAAAGATGAACTATATCAATCAGTTTATAAACTTTTAAATTTTGGATTAGGCATAAAAACCTTATGATTAATGAGAAAACCTTTTATACACTCATAGGTTGTACTGAAATATAATCAGAACATGATTGTTATTCAATATTGAGTGTGATTGTACAATTAAAAGCAATAGGATTGATATTGTTACACCTACACTCTCCCTCGTCTGTTATAGAAGATAAAATGCAAACCCCATGTAATTATTAAATTGTACTCTTTTTATGTGAAGGATTTAAATGTGAATGATCACATAATCTTGCATATTTGTAATTTTTTATTTTAGGAAACAATGGAGAAACAACTTTGTGACCCTCAGGTTGTGATCCCAGATTTAAGTAAGCCAGAGGTAAGAAGTTTAAACCTGCAAAATAAAAAGTGTCAGTGCAATATTTTCATTTGTGTATGTTTTGTTTCACTAGGCACCTCTGCAAATTCATGCAGCTATGCTGGCCCTGGACAGCTTTCAGCAACAGCATAGTCGGCTCCCAGATATCAAGTAAGTGTTTCCTATATTGTATATAATTATATGTAAATGCTAGTTATAGTATATGAGTTAAAATCTTACATACTGAACTCAATATTTATGAACAGATGTTTACAAGATGCAGACACTTTACTGAAGTTAACTGAAGAAGTAAATTTTACTTTGAAGAACAAGGTGAGATTATTTTATACCCCCCAACTGATCCAATATAACTAAGCATTATTGTCTATTTTCCAACAGGCTCCAGTAAATTCTGAGTTAGTTCGGTGTTTGGCAAGAACAGCTAAGGGGGTCCTACCTCCTCTAGCAGCAGCTGTTGGAGGCTTTGCCAGTCAGGAAGCTTTGAAAGCCATTACTGGAAAGTTTGCACCGCTGCAACAGTGGGTATGTTTTATAGCAAACCCCTAAATTACTGTTTTGTTGAATTTTCCAGTGTTGACTTTCTATCCATCTTCAGTTTTATATTGATGCTGTGGAAGTAGTCAAGCCCTTGCAGTCTCTACCTGCTGAAGACTTTTATCCAAGAGGAGACCGGTATGACGGATTACGAGCCTGCATTGGTGAATCATTGAGTCTGGAGCTACAGAAGCTTAGAGTGTTTATGGTAAAACATTTTTCTCTAAACCTGCTCACTTTTTGAGATTTAAGATATAATTTTCTCTGACTACTTTGTACTATTCCACTACCACAGGTGGGATGTGGTGCAATTGGATGTGAGATGCTGAAGAATTTTGCACTGCTTGGTGTTGGACTAGCTAAATGTTCTGGAGAGGTGAGCTCTCAATTTTGCACACTTAAAAACATATGTTACTAAATATTTCTTTGTTAACTAAAATATTTTTTCTTTTGTAGGTTTGCATCACTGACCCTGATCTGATAGAAAAGTCCAATCTCAATCGGCAGTTTCTTTTCAGGCCGCATCATATACAGGTACCTTTTTCATTTTCAAATTGACTGTGATGGAAACAAATCTTATTTTGTTCTGACATACTTTTTAATAAATACTTTTGCTGTTCACATAGAAACCAAAGAGTACTACAGCAGCAGAAGCTACACTAGATATTAACTCAGACCTACAGATCGACGCTCATCTCAACAAAGTGTGTCCAGCTACTGAAGGGATCTACAGTGACTCCTTTTACTCCAGTTTGAATGTAGTGGTGACGGCGCTGGATAATGTGGAAGCTCGCAGATATGTAGATAGGTAAGTTAAATCCTTTGCTTCAAACACTTATCAAGAACATCAAATCTTTAATTTGTTTACTTGTTCTTATTGTTTAAATATGTTTTTCTCATTTGTATTTTCAGCCGTTGTCTTTCTAATCAAAAAGCACTTCTTGACTCCGGTACTATGGGCACTAAAGGGCACACAGAGATCATTTTGCCAAACTTGACAGAGTCCTACAATAGCCATGTAAGCTGAATAGTTACAGTTTGCTTCCTGTACAGTTTAAGTAACAGTGACATTTACAAATACTCAATGTATATTGTAGAGGGATCCCCCAGAAGAGGAAATCCCATTCTGTACCCTCAAGTCTTTCCCTTCCGTTATAGAGCACACGATCCAATGGGCAAGAGATAAGGTTCAATACATTTAAAATATTATTATAATATACTCCTTAATAATTCTGAATGTTAGAAGAAGCATGAAGAAATAACCAAAATCACATGTTTGCAGTTTGAGAATGCCTTTACCCACAAACCATCCTTGTACAACTCCTTCTGGCAGAGCCATTCTTCAGCTGAAGTTGTCCTTCAGGTGAGCGAGTTTTTTGTTGAGTTATTCAAATGTTCAACAGGTTTTATATTTATGTAGTTTATCACCTTTTTGATCTTCTGCAGAGAATGAGGGCAGGAGAAAGTCTGGAGGGCTCATTCCAGGTCATGAAGTTGTTGAGCAGAAGGCCTTCTCATTGGGAGCAGTGCATTACGATTGCTCGTCTGAAATTTGAGAAATATTTCAAGACAAAGGTTCTGTCTCTTCTATCAAACATATTTTATTTATCATTGTATTTATTATATAAACCCTTTTATACTAATTTCCTATTTTTTCTCAACTGTTTTGTTTTTGTTTTTTTTCATAGGCCCTTCAGCTTCTGCACTCCTTCCCTCTGGACACAAGGTTAAAAGATGGAAGTAGGTTTACAAAGAACTCATTGTGACTATTGTAGCAAAAAAGCTCTAATACTTGGTTACCTTTGATTTAGGTTTATTTTGGCAGTCCCCAAAACGACCCCCATCATCTATTGAATTTGACCTGCAAGATCCATTGTAAGTATGCTACTAAACAGCATCAGCTTATGATCCTTAGTTCTGTATTTCACAGCTTTATCTTGTGCTTTTATGTCAGGCACTTGACTTTCATCGTCAGCACAGCCCGACTTTATGCTGGGATTTACAATATTTCTTACACCAAAAAGGTAATGTAAATTGATTCTTTTTCTTGGCATGGTGACATTTTCTGAACCTGTTTGTATTTGATAGGATCTCTCTGAAGAGGTTGTTAGCAGCATACTCTCAGATGTGGCTATTCCAGAGTATCAGCCAACAGAGAAGGTTAGACAGTTTAATGTTTGTTTGGTTTATAAAAAGGATATTTGTGCCACTACTTGCTTTTAATGTGCCATTTTCAGAGTATTGTGACAGATGAGACTGCTAAAAAATCGGATCAGATTAAACTGACAACCAGCAGTGAAGAGGAGAGGGAGGCCATTGAACAGCTAGAGAAGGCCATTGCAACAAACTGCATCTCACCAGGTTTATAAAAATATCCCACATATGCTTGCAGAAATTATGCGGTTGTGTGGAGGAAACATTGTAATATTTGTTTGTATGAAACTGTTTTAGAGACATTACAAATGAGTCCATTACAGTTTGAAAAAGATGACGACAGCAATGGTCACCTGGACTTCGTCACATCAGCCTCAGCTCTCAGAGCCAGAATGTACTCTATTGAACCTGCAGACCGCTTTAAGACCAAGCGCATTGCTGGGAAGATCATTCCTGGTATTGCTACGACAACAGCTGCTGTTGCAGGACTGGTAAGAAAATATCTCTTTTGATATATGCAGTTCCCCTATTTCAAACAATTACTTTTTCAGGTGGCTTTAGAGCTGATTAAAGTGGCTGGAGGCTATGGGTTTGAGTCTTTCAAAAACTGCTTCTTCAACTTGGCCATCCCTGTTGTGGTGCTCACTGAACCCGCCCCAGTGAAGAAGACGCTCATTCGGTGTGTGTGATGATTAAGCGTATAATCTTATTATAATAGATCTAGACTTTAGTTAAAGGACTTGTTTGTCGTTCATATTCAAGGAACAACATCTACTTCTCCATCTGGGACTGTTGGACTGTTTATGGACATCCAGATTTTACTTTGTCAGATTTTATGAATGCAGTAAGGGTGAGTGATTTACTCTTTTCCACTTACTGCCTGTGTTAATGTAACTTTGTAATCAAGACTTTTTTTACCAGGAAAAATATGGAATTGAACCAACTATGGTTGTGTATGGAGTAAAGATGCTTTATGTGCCCGTCATGCCCGGACACTCAAAAAGACTAAAACTAACGTAAGTGTTCAGAACGTCTGTCACTTGTTTTGAGTCTCTGAAGCTGTTAAAATACATTCTGTTTGTGTAGGATGCAGAAACTGATCAAACCATCAGCAGACCGGCGCTATGTGGACCTCACAGTCTCATTTGCTCCAGAGGCAGAAGGAGACGAGGATCTGCCTGGGCCTCCAGTCCGATACTATTTCAGCAGCGGAGGGGAGATGCCCTGACCCTCCGTCGTATATACACAAATAAGACCTCTGGTGTCCTTGCAGTTCTTTTAATGTATGCGGTTTTACCCCTGTACTATGGGCTAAAGCTTTGTCATCTGTCAAATGAAAAAGATAGTGGCTCCATCACTGGTCCCATGCTTTTAAGGCAGCCAAGGTTTTTTCTGGCCTTGCCGGTGCCTCAGACCCTGCCAGTGGAATCCACTGATGCTCAAGTAGCAGAACTGTACATTTGTGAAATAAATTCTCACTTCTATTTTTACCTTGGTCTATAATTACACTGATGCCTTCAACAGTATCCATTTGTCTATGGCAGCGAGTCTGCTAAAATTGCCGTTTACTCATGTCTCAACATTCAAATTTTCAAACGTTCTGTTTGAACCAGGACTCATTCTTATAAAATGCGTCACAGTGTGACTTTACACAAGCATCACAAAAGTCCATATTGAAAATATCTACTTGGTTAAAACCTCCATATGACAATATTACTTACTATAGTAGGTAAAAGCTTTACCCTCAACTTCAAATTAGATCATTTTGAATTGAAATATTTTACAGCTGACTCTGAAACTAAGAATACTATAATTTATGATTTTATTAATGCGTTTATGCCATGTATTTATTTTCTACTCATTTCGTTGTCATTTGTGTTATATGATTTCTTCTGCTGGTTCATGGTGTACTTTGTTATGAACCTAAAAGTAATGCAGGTAATTACACTGAGGACATATGATACAGTGGCATTTTGACTCCCAAAATTAACAAAATAATTTAATGTAAAGACGCAAAACTGTCAAGAGGTATGGACCAAAATAGACATGATGTTAATCTTGAAATGGGTGTTTTTTTCCACAGAAAAAGCCAGATGATACACAATGTCAATAAATGGGACAATTTAACAGTCAACAATGTGAGATATTAAGATGTCTGAAAAAATAAAGCTGCTTGACTCATTATTTTTAAGTGCAATTTCATTTCATATACCTCAAAGATAATTATATTACATATGCTTCAGACTTATTTATAGTAAACAGTTCATCATTGTCTTCTTACAATTAAGGTATCCTTCACAGTTGGCATCTTTCATTTAAAATACATTTCATATCTTATTTACGTGACAACACAGACATACTAAATATCTAGATCTTGTAAATTACCCCAACTTGGTCCCACTTTGACTTTAGCCTTAAGCTTTACATATAATTTTACCGCAGACTCCATCTCTCTCTTGACTGTGTGAGCAACCTGTATAAAGACATAATAAAAACATTACCAAATGCTTTAAAAGTAGATTCTTATCAGTATTCATAATTTCAAATAGAATGTGTTCTACATCCTATAGAGATTCCCATACCTGTATAAGATTTTCCTCTGAAGTTTCATAAATGAGTTCATCATGTAGTTGTAGAACAAAATATGTACCTTGCCTCTGAGATGTAGTGATCCTACGTTGTGATTTTTCTGAATATTTTAATGATGTCAAGAGATAAAAAAAAGTTACATTATTTGCAAAGCTAATTGAAGTGATGGACCATTATGGATGTTACCTGAGGGGATGTGCTGGTGGGAAAGAGGAGCTGTAGGGTAGGTTTTCCTCAATTGTTTCTGGATATTGACGGTGGCGAGTTTAACAATGTCTGCAGCTGAACCCTGCACAGTTGTGTTGACCGCCTGTCTCTCAGCCTGGAAAATAAAGATAATGTGAAGACTTAAGGAGGGAGAGGAAGGCAGGTCCCTCTTCTGTTTATTATGATATTTTTGTTGTGGTTTCTGTAATGTATGAATAAATAAGAAAAATAATATCTCACATGTGCTTTGACGTGTACATTTGCGTTTGTGATTCCAGGCAGGTACCTCCTTCGGCCCATCAGGGTTTGAACATAACCATTCTTCACACAGTTCCTCACTGTCTCCTTGAGAAAAGCATTAATCCCTGAAATGTGGCATTGATCAGGTTAATTTTAGTGGCACTCATATCATTTAATCAGATTTTTTATACCTTTGTATCTTGATTTAAAGCTCTCAATGTAGCATGCTGCATCATCCTCCTCCACTCCCATTTGCTCCCCCAATGACTTTGCACCCATTCCATAAATAATGCCATAGCAAATCTAAAAACAAAAAACTTATATTCTGCTGAGGGGCTTAGTCAAATATTAACATTGAACAGTTTTTCACCTGTTTTGCCTGTTGTCTCAAGTTGTCATTTACGCTCTCAGGATCAACATTTTTCCATTCCGCTGCAATGCAGCGAAAGACATCCGCTCCTCCATTAAGTACCTGACACAGGAAAATTAGTTTTATATATTTTATTATAATTTGTTTTAAGAATAGTTGTCCTACCTGAAGAAGCCTATGATCCTTTGAAAGATGAGCTAAGACTCTTAACTCCAATTGGGAATAATCAGCTGCTAATATCATTCCACCTAGAATTTGTACAATGGCTATTAAACTGATCAGTGAAAATTGTGTTTCTAAATGTTTTTACCTGAAAAAGGCACAAAAGCATGCCTCATGCTGACTGAAAATGCAGGGCCTTTGTCTGCATTATTGGCTGTCACTGAAGGTGCAACAGAGTGTCTCTTTTTCCTTTAATAAAATACCATTTAATTTAGTTTAAATGGTCCTGATGGATTTAATTGTCATTGCATAATCAAATATTTCACTTGCCCTGGTTTGATGATTAAGTGACATTTCTCTTGTGAAGGAGGGCTCTCACCCACAACTGTGGGCATGTGAATCTCAAAATCTTTTGGAACATTTTGTATGTTGGGCTCAGTGAAACTCACTCTACCTACAACAGAAATATATGTTAAGTGAAATAAAATAAAGTATTATAGTATTTCTAGAATTCATTTTACCTGTGGCTGTGTGTGTCTGTGCAACGGGATAGATCCTGTCCATAGCCAGCCTAGAATGGTACCGCTTCTCTCTTTGGAGAGGAAACACCACTTTGGTCAAGGCATTTGTGATTCTTCTCCATTCAAGAATTATACCAGGTAAAGGATGCAGGGGGCACAGTTTCTCCAAAACATCCTTAAAAAACAAAACACAATCAAATCACAATCAAATCATCACATGTTATTTATTACTGATTGTACCTTGGTGGTGCTAAACTGCTTCCCAAGTCTCACTTTGCCCCCTCTTCTGGTGTAACCAAGAGTCTTCTTGGTTTTTGGGCCCCCAATGTCACCATTAGGAGGCAGGTGGAGTTCAAAGTACAAAACCTGAAAAAATAAAATTATGCAACTGAATTGCCTTTCTTATGTTCTGTTTTTAAAATTGAAAATAGGTTTGCTTGTCAAACCTGTGCTATGTCATCAATGCTTGTTAAAGAGAAGTTATGTCCGGCTAGACTGTATGCCTGCGATTCAAGAGCTGTGAGTTTGGCTTGCATGACGTGTTTTTGTCTCTCACATTCTTCCACACTGAACCCTACTCCATTTAATTCCAACAGAGCAAGACACATTTGGGATGGCATCTCAACTCTTTTGAAAAAGTCTGATGAAATAAAGACTGGATTATTACATTTATTTTAGAGTTGTACTTTAGATTCCTGTACTTACCAAGCATGCCATCTTTCTCTAGCAACCCAGTTAATTGGTTCATAACAGCATAAAGAAGTACACTCTCAGTCGCTGCCCTGACACGGGGACAGTATGTATGTGCACTTCCAAGTCCTTCCAGCAGGGGAAGCTCTTCGGGGCAATAAACTGTCACCATATTGTGTAGAATTCTTTCTTCACTGCTTGGGTCCAGCAGCCAACATGCAACCTGTAAACATATTTGTTAGACCAAATAACAATAATAATAAAAACATGTCAGTAACAGTATAGTGCTGTTTTTATCACCTTGGGGTCTTCACAGTTCATCTGCAAGCTAACGCCACAACTCAGTACGAGGGTTTTGTACACCTCAATGACGTCATACACAATGGCAGTACTTCTTCCTGATCGACTGGACATGGTTTCCAGGTACAGCTTCACTTGCTTCAATCTCTCACTGACAATCAGTGCCTCATCCAGAGGAGGAGGGGCCAAACTGGAGCTGAGACCTGGCATTAAGAGTACAACTTGGTGATTAGGGAAACCAAAAAAAATAAATAAACTAAAGATATAGGCAATGGTGTAGCATGAAATTCTCTGTAGTAACAACATGTTGCTGGGCCCACATTACATTAAGGCACATTATTACCTTGACTCTGCTCTCTCTGAAATGAAATGTAGAATGAATCTCTTGCCCCCCAACAGACCGACAACCCCATCAGCACATGTCCCTCGCTGTTTCTGACTGGAAAACCATTCTCCTGACTGGATTTATGGGGAACTGCAAAGAAAGATCAAAAGCATGTCACTAATAAAATGTGCACAATAATTATTTACAGAATAGTTTGAAAAGACCATATTACACTATTTTCTGATCTATGTTATGTTTTTTCCACATCAAAAACATATCTGGAAATATGTATTTCATTCACACCTGTTTAACACATAAATCCTGCATCTCAAACAGAAAGCACTCTTTACCATCTAGTGATGGCATGTGGTAATGCAGGATGTGCTCCACTGTGTTTTTAAACTCCATACACCTGCACAATCACTTGGATCATTTAAGCCTTGGGATTACTAGTCTCTACTGAACAAAAATGTAAAAAGCGAAATGATAAAGGGTTAAACATGAGTAAATGGAACAAACACAACCCTTGAGTCAAGAGTCAATTTTTCATAACATTGGACCTTCAATAATTTTGCATGCATTTAAAATATTAAAGCAATTAATTCATTAGGTTATGACCAGTCAAATAAAATAAAGCCTTTATGTGTGACAGCATGAAACTGAAATTAGGCTTTAAATTTAAAATGCTAAACCTCATTTGTTGTTGATGAATGTTTTGTATGGCTTTTAAATAAATAATAGCCAGTATTACCTGTCTTATGCTTGGCTCCTATCCCGGTTTCCAGCTGCTCCACACGGTCTGTTCTTTTTTCACAAGCCAAAGCCAGAGCATATCGTTCTTTTGTTTTCCATTCATTTATAAAGGTATCAAAGAGGTGCTTGTCACTTGCAACGTCAATGATGGAGAATGTTCCAGGGTTACTTGAAGTAGGACTGACATCCTGTGATAACTGCAAGCTAAATCCTTTGTCAATCTCACAGTTTTCCAAGTCAGGAAGAGGTTTTGATTGTGCAGAAGATGATGCAGCATTATTCTGAAAATCAGCATTTGATGCAGGGGCAGACTCTGGGACAGTTTTTGTTTCTTTTTTGTGATTCATGAATGTTGTAGGTTTTTTGATAGTCTCTGCGAGAGATGTGGAGCATTTAGAGACTTGTGTTTTTAACAAATTTGTGGGAGTTGATTGATTGAGTGGTTCAGTAGTAAGGGGTGAATGCACAGAAGAAGTTGTCAGTTTGACTCTTGGCGTGACTGGCGCCGTTGTTTGAGTAGGAGGAACCAGGTCAACAGCATTATCTTTTCTCTCTGTAACGAGCTTGGATTTAACTGCAGCATTTTGAAAAGTTCTTTTGGCTTTATACATTGTGTCTGTAGAACCAGGGGTTGGATGAGTAGCTGTAGTAGTCATACTTGTAGTCTGTTCTGTCATACTAGGCCAAAGATCAAAGATCTCTTGGACACCAGGACTGCAGACAAGATTA